>JAJJKW010000354.1:0-41568 GCA_023805745.1 Isotricha sp. YL-2021b | reverse complement strand
TCCCCAAGAAAAAAAATAATAAAAATAATGAATATTATTTAAATAATTTTTTAAAATAAAATAATTTTCTAAATATTGATATTTAAATTAAAATTATATGATGAAAATAAAAAATATAAAATGGTTTAAAAGTCAAATAATGTTTTAAATTACTTATTTATTAATTTTAGTATCAAAATTCTTTCGATTAACCAAATTAGAAAATTAAAACAATTTATTATATATTATTAATGAATGTTTTATGTTTTTATTCATCAAATTTATGATAAGAATAAACTATATACAATTATAATAATATTAAAATTAATTATTAATTAAATATAAAAAAATTAGAAAATTAATTAAATACCAAAGTTCATATTTAATTTAGAAAATTGTTAAAATGATAATCAATTATATCAAACATAATCTATGGTTTTTCTTATTTTTTTTAATTAATATTAAAATTTATAGAAAAAAATATAAGAATTAAGAATATGTTATGAGAAGTAGAAAAATATTTGAAACAAAATAATATCAAAAAAAGAAAAAATAAGGAAAGAAATTCAAGAAAAAAATATCAAAAAATATTGAAAAACCTAAAAAAGAAAATGAAAAAAATATTTTCATAATAAAACTGAAGAAAATAATGAAGAAGAAAATCTTTTAATTTCTCACCCTAAAAAAATGATAAATACATTAAAATATATAATATTATAATTATTTTTTAGTAAAAGGAAAAAAATAAAATATAATTAAAATATTGAAAAAAATATATAAATTTAAAATTATTTTTGGAAAAATTACCAAAATATCCTTGGTTAAAATTAATTAAAACAAATTTATAACTAATTCATAAATATCAAAAATAAACCTTCTTTAATAAATATTTATAAGGTTTCTTCTTAAAGGACTTAATTTTCTTTTGGGGATTACTTTATTTTCAGGGATTGTTCTTTGACTATGATTACTATTTTCCCTTTTAAGATTATAATTATAATTATATCTATGTATATTATCATAATACCTTTCTATATTTTTTATATAATCATAATTGTTATTATATCTATTTCTTTCTATTTTATTCTTATTATATTTTATAACAGGTTGATTTATATAAGGGGCATAAATTTTATATAAATCTTCTAAATGACCATGACTATTATTTTTATTCATATATCTAATTTTTTGAATTTGTTTTCTTTTAGGATTTATATAATGTAACTGTGGTAAATCACTGGAAAGTTCAATTATCCCCATTTTTTCAACATTACCCATATTCATTCTCTTTATTTTAATATTATCATTTTTTATTATATTATTATATCTATTATAACTATGACTATTCAATTTTTTGTAAATATTTTCAGTAATTTTATTATCATTTTTTTTTTCTTTATCATTATTATTAATAGTACTAATATTAATGTTAGTATTTTTTTCATTATTATCATTATTTTCATTTTCTTCATTATCGTTTTCAATTATTGTTTTTTCACTTTCTTCTTTTTTCATTGAATTATTTTTTTTAATTTTTTTCAAAGGAGGAACTTTATCTTCTAATTGATTTTTAGTAAAACTTCTATAACTTTTAATATTATTAGCTTTTAAATTGATATTAGACATATAATTAGGTTTAGGTAATTTATCACTAAGAAAAAGTAAATTTTTAGGAATTTTAATAGTTCTTAAAAGTTCTTTTCCTTCAAAAAATTCTTCTTTAGTATATTTTTCATCATCAAAAGCAGAAAAATATTCAATTCTTTTAACAACAATAGGATTTTTTAATATATCATCACAATTAGGTCTATTTTCAGGATTAACTTGTAAAAGTAATTTAACAATATTAAAAATATCTTTAGAAAATCTATCAGGAATTTTATTAATATGTCCTTTAATAACTTTATTATATAAACCTTCCATATTTTCTGCTCTAAAAGGAGGTCTTAAAGTAATCATTTCATATAAAACACAACCTAAACTCCAAATATCACTTTTATTATCATATGGTTGATCTTTCCAAACTTCAGGAGAAGCATAATATGGAGTTCCTGTTTGAGTATATGATAAACCTTTTTTTAATACTTTTGATACATTTAAATCACCTAATTTTGCTATTTCATTTTTAAATAAAAATACATTTGCACTTTTTAAATCTCTATGTAATATTTTTAAATCATGTAATGCTTTTAATCCTTTAACTAATTGAATAAATATTTTCCATATTTCACTTTCTTCAAAAAAATTTGCTGTTTTTTTATGAGATACTATTTTTTGATATAAATCACCATTATCTGCATATTCCATTACTATTCCTAATGTTGAATCTTTTTCATCAAAAAATGCTTCTTTATATGAGATGACATATGTACTTTTTATACTTGCTAATATTCTTACTTCATTTAAAGCATTTGATTTTTCTTTCTCAGATAAATTTAATAGTTTTACCTTTTTTAATGCATATATATTTCCATCTATTAATCTTTTTACTTTATATACTGTAGAATATGCTCCTTCACCTAATTTTGAAAATATTTGAAAATCGTTCATAAATTAATAAATAAATGAATAATGGAATTTATTGAAAAAAGAAAATTAATAAAAAATTATTTTTTAAAATAAATAAAAAATTTTGACAAAAAAATTGAGAGTATTCATTTACCAATAATAGAGTAATTACTTTATTTTTTTTAACTTATTTATATTTAATCGAAAATTTTATAGAAATATTATATATAATATTTAATATTATTAAATTATTAAATTACATATAATTTATTTTCTATTTATATGCTCATAGAATATAAATATTTAATCCTTAACTATACAATGCAATTTTTTTCATAATTAACTTTTTTCTTTTTTTTCTTCATTTTGATTTTTTGAAGTTATTTCATTTTGACTATCAGATTCAACAATTGAAAAATTATGTTTAATATTTCTATTTGTTTCTTTTTTATCTTTTTCTTCTTTTTCAGGTAAAGAAAATTCTTCATCTTTTATAATTTTATTATTAATATTTAATGAAGCAGATCTTAAAGTATTGCTTACTTGTAAAATATTTTCTGAACTTTCTTTTTTAATAAGATCATTATTTCTTTTTCCATTTGTAATATCTAAAATATTTTCTTCTTCTTCATCAAAAACTCTAGAACATTTTTTAGTAGGTTTAAAATCATCATTAAATAAATCTTTTAATTTTTTTTCAATAGTTCCCATATCATTTTTATTTTTCATTAATTTTACATAATTTCTGACAGAATTAAAAAACAATGATTTAAAGCATAAAATAGCCATTTCCGAAATAAAAGAAATTCCTCCAACTAAAAATATAATTAACCAACTTCTTGCAGAAATAAAAGCAATTTGCATAGTTCCTTCAGAATTAAACATAGATAAATTATGTACCATAATTAAAAAAATAATATATAAAAAAAAAGTAGAGAAAAGTATAGTAAGAAAATTAATAAAAGTATGATATTTTGTAGAAACAATTAAATCAATAGAAACAATAATAATAATATTTGTGTATAAAAGAACAGAATTATACCACAAACATCTAATATGACCATAAGAATTAATTGCACTTCTAGTTCCTTTAATATAAAAATAATAATTAATAAAAGCATGAAAAATTCCTTTAATTAATTCTAAAATAAAATTAAATATTGTAAATTTAGGATTATCTCTTGCTTCTAAATATAAATAAGGTTGAAGTGAATAAACAACTTTTCCATCATCAGGATTTAAATCTATATCAAGAATACCTTTAACAGCTAAAGGAATAGATGTAAAAATAAGATTAAAACAAGTAATAAACCAATCATCAATAATAGTTTGTCCTGAAAAATCATTTAAAATCCCAAAAAAAAAATGTATAATAGTAAATACAAAATTTTTATAGAAAAAATAAATAATCATTTCACTATTTCTCATTAAATTTAATGAACCATGAAAAAATAATAATCTTCTTAAAATTTGGAATTCTCCAATAGCATAATCAGAACTTTGAGCAGCTCTTAAACCTTCTTCTCCATAAATTCCAATTCCAATATGAGCTTCCATTATCATAGAAACATCATTTCCTCCATCTCCAATAGCTAAAGTTATTTTACTTTTATCATAATTTTTCATCATTTTTACAACTTGACTTTTTTGCAATGGAGATACTCTACAACATATTACTGTAATTGCATCTTTTGCTACATTTAAAAACATTTTTGATATTTCTTCACTTTCATTTATTGTATGTAATGCTTTTTCATCTATTAATATAGAAAATTTTGGCTTTTTTTCTAAGGAATTTGAATATCCTTTAAAATGAGAAAATTCTTTTATAAAATCTACTAAAACTTGAATTCTTTCTTCTTTATTTGTATCTTCTAAATTCTCATTTTTTATTATATTTTTACCTTCTATTTTAAATACTTTCATATCATTACTTATTAAATTACAACTTAATCCTATATTATATGCTGTACTTAATTTATCTCCTGTTAACATCCATATTTTTATTCCTGATAATCTTAAATCTTTTATTACTTCAGGAACATTTTTTTGTAATTTATCTTCTACTATTGTTGCTCCTATTAATGTTAAATTTGATTCTACCATTGAATAACATAATGATACTTTTTCTTTCTTTTTATCTGTTTCCATTTTTGCTTTTAATAATTCATTTGCAAAATTCTCATATTCTTTATCTGATAATATTCTCATTGCTACAAATAATGTTCTATAACCTTTTGAACTAAATAAATTTACATAATATTTTGCTTTTTGTAAAATATCTTTTGGTGTTGAATCACTTAATCTTTCTTCTATTACACTATCTGCTCCTTTAATATATAATTTATATATATTTCCTTCTTTTATTATTATACTTTCTCTTTTTCTTTCAGAAGAAAATTCTATTTGACAAACTTTTTCATATGTTTTTACTATTTTATTAAGTTTTTCACCTAATGTTAAAACTATTTTAGAATTTGATTCACTAAAATCAAAAGTAAAACCTTGATATTTTGCAGTTTTTACTAGTTCTATATTATCTGGACTCATTCCAATATATTTTCCTCCTTGAATTGTACAATCATGACATGTTGCTAAAGCAGTCCAAAATTCTTTTATTATTTTTTCAGTTCTATCTAATTTAAATATTATATTTGAATCATCATTTGATTTCACTGTATAATTTGGATAAATTAACATATCAAATATTTTATTTTTTGTGTTTTGAGTTGTTGCTCTAAACATATCATATTCTTTTACACTTATTATTGTTTCCTTTTTTCTTAATGCTTTATTATTTTCAAAATCATTTTTTATTATTTCATAACATACATCTCCTATAACACAAAATTTCATTGACATTTTATTACAGGTTAAAGTTCCTGTTTTATCAGTAAATATATAATTCACTGCTCCACATTCTTCATTTAATGAAACTGAATTTGGAGTTATAAATTTATGTCTTATTTTTGAATAACCTTCTATATCAAGTCCTATAAAAAGTCCTTGAATAACTTTTACTATTTCTAAAGTAACAACTAAAGAAATTGGTATCATTGTATTTAATAAAAGTAAATAAGTAAAAAAAGAAAGAAAAGAATCTAAATTTAATTCAAAATATAAATAATCAATATATGATTTTCTATATATTTCTTCTTTTTTATGTATATATCTTCCTTGAATAATTAAATCTTTATGTTTATTATAATAAACACAATGTAATATTGAACTAATTATACTTAAAACTATTTGTACAACTAATATTGCAATTAATAATTTATTCATTAATTTTTCAATAGAACTAAATTTACCTAAAGGTTCTTTAGAATTTTTTAATAATTTACAATTATGTCCAGTATAAATAATAATACCAATAATCCAATTAGTATTTCTTAATTTAGCACCTTTTAAAAGTAAATTTTTAGATTCTAAAGGAAAAGTAGATTCTTCATCATTTAATTTTAATCTCATTTTTCCATTTAATTGATATAAATTAGGATTAGGTAAATCACATTGACAACTTCCTTTAATAACAAATTCACTTTTTTTTCCTTTATTTTTTTTAAATTCTCCCATAAGATTAGCATTATTATTATTAAAATTATTAATATTATTATGACTATTATTAAAAGATTCGATAATATTTTGTGTTTCAATATAATTTTGAACTTTATCCACTTTTTCTCCCATAAATTTTCCTTTAGTAAAATCAGGAGAAGCTTTCATTTTTAAATTTTTTTCTCCATCTAAAGTTCCAGTTTCAATATAACAAATTCCATCAGGTAAATCAGAATCAATTAAAACTAAATCAGCAGGAAAAGTACAATCTTTTTTAACAGAAACAATTTCACCCATTTTTAAATCTCCACTTTTAATTTTAATCCATTTTCCATTTCTAAAAACTTCAGAAATTTCATAATTTTGTTCTTTATCAATTTTTGCTCTTTGACAATCTTCATAACCTTCTCTTATTATAGATACTGTTAATACAAATACTAAAGGTAAAACTGCTGATCCTGCTCCTAAAGGACTTATTATTGGAATACATTGAATTATTGCAATTATTAAAAAATATACATTTGCAAATCTCATAAATTGTAATAAAAGAGATTTTGGTAAAAATGTTATTATATTATATTTTGTTGTTTTTATTGTATTATTTTTATATTTTAAATCTATTACATTTCTCATTGGGTTATTTATATAAAATTTATATATTTGAGGATTAAATTCTATTATACTATTTTGGAGAATACTTATATTTTTCATTAGTTTTAATGAAGAATTTGAGGCTAATTTTGTTTTTTTTACCTCTTTTTTTATTTTTTGTTTTATTATTGTTGCATTTTGATTTGGTAATGATATTGTCTTTTTATTTATATTTGATGTTCTTTTTCCTTCGATGTCCTCTACTTTTGTATTTATTTCATGATTTTTCCTTTTCGGCATATTTTTCCTTTTAAAACTTAAAAATTTAATTCATTAATTTTTATATTTTTGTTTTTTGTGATTTTTTTTTCAAAATTTTTATGATTATTTTTTTTAAATATTTAATACTTATTCTTTATAAAAATATTGAATTATAATTATTTTATCAAATATCAATTAATTCTATAGAATTTAAGAAAAAATAATTTATAATTTATCAATTAAAATATATAATATTATTTATATATATCATTTTCATTTAGTTAAATACTTATAAATTAAATTCATTAAAGAATTATTTTATAAAAATCAAAACATAATGGTGTTATATAAACAAGATTCAACTTCGTATATAATATCATTATCTTTTAAAGTTTTTAAAGGAAATAAAATTATATAACCTAAAAAAATAATCAAAATAAAACCAATAATTAAAACATAAAGAACATAATTAACTTGATCATATTTAGTTTCAGCATTTTTTAAATCAATTCTCCAACAAAGAACCAAATTTAATATAAGTTTATCATAAATTAAATCAATTTCAAGCCATAGAGAAATAAGTTTATCATTATTAACTCTTTTAAGTAGATTTTCTTCTTTATTATTATCAATTTTAAATTCATAATAATTATTAAAAATAGCTTCAAGTAAACTCTCCACAGCAACAGTAATTCCTTGAGAATTTATTCCATAAGTAATATTATTACATTCTTGAATTATTTCTTTATCATCAAATTGTAAAGAAGTAAAATAAGAATCTTCAGAAGTATTTCTAATTTCGAAATAATAATTTATAAAAAATTCACAAGCTCCAGGAGAATCTAATTTATTTAAATAATAAGATAATATTTCAAAATTATTATATTCTTCTGTTAATTTTGAAAAAATATTTTTTTTTAAAGCTGAAGTTTTATTAATAGCTTCTTCAAAAATATTATGTTCTTCTATATTATTTATATAATCTAATTCTTTAAATATACTTAAATATCCATTTGATTTATAATAAAATGTCATTACTTTTCCTTTTAATAATGTTATTGAATATATTAAAAATAATTCTTGTGCATTTGTTATTGTTTCCATTAAACCTTTTAATATAAAAATAAACATTTGCTTTGTATAAAATGTTTTTTTTATTAATATTAAATTTAATATAAAGAAAATTGTAATAAATGTAACTGATATACTAAAAAAAATCAAATAGAAAATAAAATTTTTTGGTTTTATTAAATCTTTTTTTGTTTGAACTTGATTCATTTCATTTAATAAATTTAATGGATTATTTTCTGTTTTTGTTTTTTCAGAATTTTTACTAGTTGTTTTTTTTTGAAGTAAAAGAGAATTTCTTTTATTTCTTTTTAGTTTTGCTTTTGGAGATAAATTTACAGAATATTTTGTTTTTAAAGCTATTAAAGGCTTTTGATTAAAATTAATTAATTGAGTTGGTCTTTGTTTAATTGGTAAATTATTTATTTTTTCTATACCACAATTTAAATTGAAATTTAAATCATTTTCTATGAAAGAGTCTTTAAGACTTGGTTCTATAAATATTGTACTTGATTTATTTAAATCAAAGTTCATATGATTATTAATTGGAATCTCATCTTCTTTAATTTTATAAGGTTTAATTACTATTGGAATTTTATTATTTATTCTAATATAATTATTCTTAAAACAATTATTATCTTCCAAATTATTATCAAAAGAAATTTTTTGTCTACTAAATTTATATAAATTATCAATCTCTGAATTTTTCATAAAATCTCTAATTAAAGATGATTTTTTTAACAATAAAGAATTAAAAAATTGAAAGTAATTATAATTAACATAATATTTTCCATAAATTTGATTATTCAATTTAATGTAAAAAAAAATTTGGAAAATAAAAGCTCCAATAAAAAGAATTCCACAAATTAAAGAAAGTATGTAAAGAATATTAATGACTTTAAAATTTTTAATTAAAATACGTTTATAAAGAACATTATCAAATTCATCCCAAGCATATTTTCCATTACAAAGATAATTATCAAAAACAAATTGAAAAAAAGCAGATTCTCCTAATAATTCTCTATTTGGAATATCATAATAAGATATATTAAATAAAAAAGGTTCAATATCATTTTGAATAACTTCATAAGCATGTAAATGTGAATTTGATAAAATTGAATTTAAAGAATGTTTTATCAATAAATTTTCAGCCTTTACACTTATATAATCTAATTCTTGAAAAAAAATATTAATTGCTTTTATTTCATTATAATCACATAAATATTTTTCTTGTCTTTCAAAAGTTTTAAAAAAATATAAATAATCTTTTACTCTCCCATATATTTTTAGTTTTTGATATGATATTGTATTTGTAAATCCATTATCAAGAATAGTATCATGTAATTCATTAACAATATATTGCATTGATACTAAAGTTGTCATAAAAGAATATAATATATTTCTTGTAATTAAAGAATTTATTAATATATCTGATACAATTCCATTTTTTTTTAATTGTAAATATGAAAGTAATAATGTAGTAGTTTGAAAAAAAATAAATAAAACAGTTACAAATACCCAAATTGAAATAAGTAAATAAATATATAATTCAAATGTTCTATTTTTTTTTTTATTGCTAAAAATATAATAATCTTCTGTTGTTCTATTTTTAAAAAATTTTTCAATATTATCAATTGATTCAAAAGTATTATTTGTACTTATTTTATTTAATGATGTATTTGAATTTATTGAAGAATTAGAAATTAATCTATTTGTTTCTTTTTCAACAATATTATTGTATTTATTAAATTCATTTTTTTCTTTTAAAGTTAAATCTAATATCTCATTTATTTTAAGATTATAATTTGACATTAATTGTTTAATCGATAATATTTGAATTTGGCGAATTTTTATTAAAATTTCATTTTTATTTTTATTAATTTCAAATTTAATAGGAAATTCCTTTTTCCTTGTTCTATTTAAACTGCCTAAAAATTGTCCAATTTTTGTCCTTGAAGGAATAGTTAAAAATTGATTCATTACTTTACTTTTTCCAAATAATGATTCAAAAGAAACAAAAGATTTATTAATTTCAATTGTAAAATAAAGTAAATAATATTCTTTTTTTTCTTTATTACTTTTAGGCATTTCTCTTTCTTCAATCATACATACTAAAAGTGAATTCATATTTTTAAATATTAAAGTTTGAATTTCTTTTATTCTTTTATATGTTTTTGTGAATTCTTCATTTGAAGAATTTTGCATTAAATTAAAATTGAATAAAGCAATATTTTCATAAACTTGAGCTAAATTTTTTTTAAATATTTCTTTATTTTCTAAATTTTCAATTTTTAATATATCTTTATATAAATTTATTTTGTATTTTTTGATTGTTTGAAAATTTAAACAAAAATACATTTCAAACAATTCATTAATTGCAAATATTTTTCCACTTTTATTAATAAAAGCCCAACATTCTTCATTCTTTTTATTAATATTATTTTTTTTAATTGAAAAGTTGCTTTTATTATTTTTTTTTAAATTTGAATTAAATATTGTCTTTAAATTATAAGGATATACTTTAAAAAATAATTTTAATCTATCTCCATTAAAAACAACAATTCCAATCAAATTAAATAATTTAGCATTTTTGTTTTTACAAAATAAAATAACTTCTTTTAAGATTATTTGATGATTTCCTTTTCTTATTTTTTCCAAAAGAGAAAATTCAATTGGCTTTCTTAAACTATTCGGAAATAAGTCTTTAATATCTGTATTTTTTAATTCTTCCAAATTATATCCTAAGTTTAAACAAAAATTATCTGAAGTATATTCAAAATTAAATTTCCAATTATTTCTATTTATTGTTGTATTTAATATAAATGTAGAAAAATTTTCGTATTCACATGTTATATCAAAGATATTTTTAAAACATTTATTTATGTTTTTTGGTAATTCCAAATAAAAAAAAGAATAAAATATTGTTAATTTTGCACATAAATGATATGAACTTATGATATTTGATAAAAAAGTATTAATTAAAGATTTATTCATTCTATGAATTTCTTTTTTAAAAATATTTATTTGTCTCTTAAACTGTGAAAAAGTGCAATCCTTTTCTTTATATATTTTTAATGATTCAATATAAATATCCAAAACTTTACAAAGACAATTTTCAATTAAAATTACCTTAGAAATTTTTGTAGAAAGTTTATATATTCCAATAAAAGAATTTTCTTGAAAATCCGTATCTTTTTTTTCTGGTTTTCTCATTATATAATTTCGGTAATTCTCTAACATAACAAGCTTAATTAATTTACATTGGAACTTAATTAATTTATTTGTTTGATAAAATTTAGTTGTAGAAAATTCTTCAAGATAAAATAAACCTTTATTATAATTTACATCAAAAATAATATAAAAAAAAGCTAGAATTATCAGATAATTTTCATTATTTGTAGTTCCTTTATTTTTAATGATTTGAATTTTAAGATTATTTTCAATATATTTATACATAATAGGAAAATATATCTTTAAAACTTTTTTTTCATATTTTTTTCCTATTCTCATTCCATTTATAACTTCTAAAAATTTTTCAGATTGTTTTACAAAATCTCTATAAGTATATCTTGAACAATAACATTTAATACCGAAATATTTTTGGCATTTATTTTCATTTTTATGAGTTTTAAAAAATGTATCAAAACATTCAATAATTTCATATAATATATCTGTACCAAAAGTTTTTTCAGGATGAAACAATATAAAAAAAATTTTATTTAATAATTCAAAAGAATATTTATCTAAAATTTTTCCATTAAAAAAACTAATAGACATTTTTTTTTCCTTTATACAAAATAGTAGAAGAACAATAAATGATAAAGTTGCTTCAATCATTATTTTAAAACATACCATTGTTCCATTTTCTTGTAAATATTCGAAATTATTTTTATAATCAAATAAAAATATATACTCAATTATACAAGAAAAAAAGCACATTGTATCAATAAAAATAACACTTAATCTATAATTAAAATTTGTAAAGTAATTTTGAACTTCAGATGAAATAAATTTTATGTAATACCAAATATATAAAGCTCTAATTAAACATTTTATTAAAACACAAATTTTTAAAGGTAAATAAAAATCTAAAACTAAAATAGATTGAAAAAATGGGAAAAAAGCTAATTTATATTTTATTTCATTTAATTTTGTTATAATTAAGGAAGTTGAAAAAAAACAAGGTTTTGCAATTATACATGAAAAAAAAATATTTACAATTAAAAAATAAATAATTAAAATACTTTGAATAACCATCATCAAAATATTTGGTAAATTTCTACAATTATTATTATAACTTTTAATTAATTTATAACTTGATGTTTCATCATAATTTGGAGTACAAAAAAAATTTTCAAAACAATACATAAAATTATAAGGACTAAATATAAAATTTATCCAATAAATAATTTGAATTTTTATTTTACAGGAAATAGGATTTGATAGTTTATTATATTCTTTTAATTGAATAAATATTTTGAATATAAAAAATAAACTTATAAGGGCAAAAATAAATAAAAATATAACAATTCCTTTAGAAATATTTTTTGCATTTGATTTATGAATTAAAGGTAATGTTGTATAATAAGAAAGATAATAACTTATACTATTTTTATATTGGATATTTAAATCATGTGTTACTAAAAATAAAGGAATAACTCTTAAATACATTAAAAAACCATTTATAATATTATTTTTTGGAATAGCTTTATCAATAAAAATTAATATTTTTTCAAAATCTTCCCTCTGCGACATTTATTATTTAATAATTTCTAATCAAAAGAAAACAAATTTATTTTTTTCTCTCAAAAAAATGAATATAATTCACTTAAATTCTATAAATAAAAAAAGAAAAAAACATAATAAAAAATAATTTATATCCTTTGTTAATTAATAAATAAAAAACAATATGAAAATTATATCTTATTATATCTTAAGTTACCTTTTATATTACATTTATTATTTAATTTTCTTGTACTTGAAGGTCTTACATTTTTATAAATATCATTATTACTTTTAAAATTTTTATTAATAGGATATTTAATTTCTTCTTTTTTAGTATTTACAATTTTTTTCATTTCATAAATATTTTTTAATAATATACCAACTTTTTCATTTATATCAGGGTCACTTTTTAAATGTTCAGGAATATTATTAAATAAATTTTTTATTTCATTATTTACTTTTTCTCCATCTATTAATTTATATTTATTTTTAATATTTTCAGAATTTCTTTTTTGATGTTTAAATACTCTTTTTTCTTTTAAGACATTAGGAAAAAAATGTGGAGTTTCTTTAAAAATATCTTCATCAATTTCTTCTAATTGTTCATTATCTTTTTTTATTTCTTTAAAATTACCACTTTCTGTATTATTTGTACTATGAGAATTAGTAGAACTATCAATTTTACAAGATATTTTAAATAAAATAATTCCTTCATTTTTTCCTTGATTATTAAATTTGTTAGAAATAAATTTCTTTAATGGAATTTCATCATGATTAGAATAATCAAAAAAATCTTTTGGGAAAAGATTTTTAATATTATTATGTGGAGTTACTGGAGAAAAAACTTTTTTAGAATTTTGAGGTTTAATTTTTTTTGATGATGGTTTAATTATTTTAGGAGAATACATTTATAAAATTATTTCATTTTCTTCATATTATTATTCAAAAATAATATATTAAAACTGTAAAAAATTTAAAAAAAATTATTTATACTAAATTATTTAATTTTCCTCATCAGAAGAATAATATAACATCTCAAATTCATTATCTATATTTTTATCATTTTCATTAACTTTTTTCTTTTTATTTTTTAACATAGGATATATTTTTGGAACCATTCTTCCTTTTATAATAACTCTTTGTGCTCTTTCAATTGCTTTTTGTTTTTTTAAATTTTCTAATTGATCTCTTTTTTGTTTTAATAATAATTGTTTTTCCCTTTTATTATTTTTTTTTCTATCCATTTCAATTTCATAAATTAAATCTTTATCACCATTAATTTCAATATTTTCAATTTCTGCAATATATTCATTTATTGAAATTTCTTTTTTTTTTAAAATTCTCATTGTTTCTTTTGTAAAATTTACTAAGTCAGTTATATTATTTTTATTTTTTGATTTCCAAATTAAATCTCCTGTTGATAAACCTAATTCAATAATATAATCAGAATATTTTCTTGCTTCAGAATTTTCATTTCCTTTTAATTGTTTTATATTATTTATGATTTCGTTTTTTTCATTTTCATAACTTTTACTTTCTCTATAACAATCATTATATCTTTTTCTTAAATCAGAAAGATCATCTTCATAAGAAAGATTTAAAATTTTCTGTTCTTTATTTATTGTATTTTCTTGTTCTATTTTTTTAATAACTTTATCTTCAAATTCTCTAAATTTACTTATCATATAATTATGATCTTCTATAATTTTATCTATTTTGGAAGTATCCATTTTCTCATATTTTTTTATAATATTATTAGAAATTATTTCAAAATTTGTTTCTTTGGGTTTTACAATATTATCTAATTCAAATTTCAACCCTAAAACTTTATGAACAAAACTTCCATAATTTTTTAATTGAAAAATAGCTTTAACAGTTCTTTCTAACTCATCATATAACTTTTTATTTTTCTTTAATTCTTTATTATATATTTTTTCTTTTTGTTCATGAAGTAATTTTATATCTTTTAATTCTTCTTCTTCTTTTTTTTGTTTTTTCTTTGTTTCTTCAACAAAATCAATAAAATTTCTGTAATCTAAATCTAATTTACTTTCACTTGCTTTTAAAGCTTTTGAAATTGTAACTTGTTTATTATTTATATCTGTTCTTTTTTCTCTTAATAACCCAATTAAATAATTTTTTAATCCGATTTCTTTTGTTTCATTCAAAACTACATTTTTAATTTTTGATTTACTATAAATTGGACTTGCTTTATTTTTTATTCTATCTCTTAATATTTTATTTGCTTCATTTATATATGATTGAGGTGATTTTAAATTATAGATTATATCTTGATTATTTGAATAATTTGAATAATCTAATGAATTCTTTATTTTACTTGAAAAAACTGTATTTTGACTTTTTAAACTATTTAATGAAGATGATTTATTTAACTTAAAATTTTTTGAATTATTTCCTACTATAAATTCTCCTGCTTTTAAAATTGATTTCATTGAAGAATGATTATTACTATTATACATTTGTTTGTTATTTAATTTTTAAAATTTTTTATTTTAATATATTATTTTCTAATTAATTTATTTACTAATAAAAAGAATTTGAAAAAAAAAAAACATAAATCAAAAATTATTATTAATAAAAATTTAATGAAATACTCTTGAGCAATGAAAGAAAAAAAATTTTAATCAACAGAAAAGTAAAAGTGTTGATAATAGTTTAAATATAATATCAAAAGAAGAATTAAATGCTCATCCAGAGTTAACTTTTGTAGTTAATAAAGATAGATTAATTTAAATTTGAATTATTAAATGAATTAAAACCAAAAATAATTTCAACAAAAAACTTAAAAATCCAAGAAAAATCAATTTTATAAATAATCTTAATACTTTTAGAAATATTGATTATAATTTTTTGAGTGTTAAAAAAAAACATCGAAAGAAATAGTAAGAGTAAATAAACAAAATAATTTATTTGAAAAAGAATATAATGAATTTTTCACAAGAAATTTATATAATTTTTCAGCTCTAAAAGTAGAATATAATAAAAAAATTAAAATTCTCCAAAATATCTTTTAAAGGTCCTTTATTTAAAAAAGGAATTTTAACATCTGGTCAAATGAGTATATAACAATTAATATTATATGGAGAAAAAAAGAAAGGAGAAAAATCATTAAATTATTTAAAAAAAATACAATAACAAATCGATTCACTTAAATATAGATGAAAATTTAAATCTCATTTTTCAGAATTATATCTTAAAAAATATTATAATACTCTAAAAGATACAACCAAATCTAAAATTAATTATTTAAAACAAATAAAAGACGATAAAATATTAATTTCAGAAATTCAAAATATATTTGAAAATATAAATAATATAGAAAGTTTTTATGACAAAAATTTGAATAATGTAAATAATATTATTAGTAATATTGAAAATAAAGAAAAAAAAGAAAATAATCTATCTCTATTAAATAAAAGTATTAATTTTAATAGACAAAAAATAAAAGAAAAATCCATAAAATTAAATCATCATAATAATTTAGAAAAAAAAAATTTTTTAAAAAGATTTAATTCATATTTAATTAAAGGAACAATCAAGGATTTAAAGAAAAGAAATGAAAATTCAACTGAATCTTTATTTAATATATTGTCTAAAACGCATGTTAAATTAAAATTTGATAATAAAATAAATTTTTTTTAAAAAGTAAAGATATTACTAATGATAATGATATTTCAACATTAACTATTTATAAATAATTAAATAAATTTAAAAAAAAATAGTTGATTTTCATTATAAAAAAAATTTTGACTTAAGAAATATAAATGATAATAAAAAAGTTTGTGGTTTAACCAAAATTGAATTTGAACAATACGAAAATTGTTTAAATCAACAAATTATTGATTCTAATAATAAAATAATTTATAGTTTCTGTAATATAGATAAATAATTTTTTAATTTAAGTATACAATTAATAGTTTATATAATAAATTTAGAAGAATTATTTACTCAAATATTTTATAATTTATTGTTGAATATATAAAATCCATTTTTTCCTCAAATTTTTCATTTTTAACACAAAAAATCTCATCAAGTTTATATACAAAAATTATTTAAAACATGTAAACTTATATACATTTAGATTTTTTATTTCCAAATTTCTTTAAAAAAATAATACATAATATTCAATTTAAAATTTTCAAATTATGATTTAACCAGAAACTCTATTTTAAATTTTACTCAATATAAAAATATAAATTAATTTTTACTTTTACATTTAAGATAAATAATTTTACAAGAATTTAATTTTCCTATAACAATATTCCATAAACGTTATTTAATAAAATATAATAAATTCCATTCTCAACTAAATACTTCAAAAGTAATTTTTTGTCGTGAAGAGTACTTAAATTTACATAAGCTTCACAAACATGAGATGCATACTGATTTATAGAAAACTTTAAAAAATTTCGAATAATAGAATTTTTAATCCAAATTATTTCTTTTTTATCCCAATATAATTCTAATATAAATTGAATAAAATAATTTCCATATTTATCTTGACAAATTTTTTCAAAATCTTGGAATAAACAAAAAATAATTTTTTGATAAATATTTTTAGAAAAAATAATAAATTTTTTTAAAATACAAACTCCATACATATCAAAGACTAAAATTTTAAAAGTTTTAATTAATAAATTATTTATAATTTCTCTTTTATTTTTTGGAATAACAGAAATAATTTTTTGAATAACAAAAGAACCATTTGAATTTAAACATAAAGTCAAAAAATTTTTAACTTCAAAAAATACAGAATTTATAATTTTATATTCTTCATCATTTTTAGATAATTCAATTAAAGTTTGAATAGGATGTGTTGAAAATTGATGAATTGAAAGTGAAATAAAATCTTTTGAAATCTCTTTTAATATAATTAATCTTTGTTGAAAATTACAAAGTTTAAATAAATCTTTTGAAAAATAATTTCCATTTTTATCTTTCATTATATGAGAAAAATATCCTTTTAGTTCATTTATTATATGAGAAATTTCATCTGAATTCATTTCTTTTATTGAATTTTGAAGTATCATTCCTGTTTTTTTTTTTGAAAGATAATTAAATATTTCTTCTTTTGTTAGATATTTAAATGATGAATTTGAAGAAGTGTCATTTGAACTTTTATTTGAATTTTTATCTGAATTATTTTCGATAAAATTTTTATTAAAATCTTTATATGAGAAGTAAGTTTTTGATTCTTCTGTATCTTTTTGATCTTCATTAATATCTTTGAGTAGAGAACCTAAAAAAAAATTTTCTAATGATTGATTATTTTGAAACATTTTTTTATGGATTTTTTTTGTTAAATTATTATAAATTTATTAATAATTTTAGGACATTATAATATCTATATTAATTTATAAATAACATTATAATTATTTATTTATATATATTTATATTTATTTTTTTCTTCTTTTATTTTATTTTAAATTATTTTATATCATAATTTAATTTCATAAATTTTTTTATTTAAATAATTTTATAATTATTAATATATTTATTATTATAAAAACTTTTTAAGTTTTTCAAATTTTTTGTCTAAAATAATTAATTTTTTGTTATATTCTCTTAATTCATAGAAAAAAATTCCATCATCTGTTTTTTCCAATAAATAATTATAAATATCTTTAATAATGAAAGTCATATAAGAAACATTTCTATTATATTTAAGGACCTCTGCTGGAGTTAATAATTCTGGTTTATTTCCTATAATATTATTTATTTCATTTATATAATTTTTCCCAAGTAAAGGAACTTTATTAACTATATGATTTAAAAATAAATCTTTAATATTTTCAACTTTATATTTCTGAAAAACATCAATAAATAAATATTTTAAAATGTTCTCATTTTCAAATTTTGTAATATCTTCTTCTAATAAAAGGAGTACAACTTTAAATATTATTTTAATTTCTTCAGGTTGTTCATTTTCAATTAGATTTTTTTCATCATCTTTTGATATAAACATTAATCCATTTTTTGCTGTTTTATTTGGAGTAAAAGGAATACAAATTTTATTCATATCATATTTTAATAATAATTTAGAAATTTCTGTAAATTCTTTTTCTATATAAGAATAATATTCTTGAAATAAATTTTTTAATGAATAATGTTTAGATAACTCAGGCTGAAATAATATTATTTTTATTTTCTTTTCAATTTCAAAAAAACCTAAATTTAAAGAATAATATAATGCTAATATATTTTTGTTTGAAAAATTTATTTCTGGAATTATATAAGCTTTAACTTTTTTATTAACAATTTCTTTTTTCTGTTCATATAATGTATGTGGTTTTAGAATAATTACATTATTTTGTTTAATAACTTTATCTTTTGATAAATCTTTTTTTGTTTTTACATTTCTTTTATGATGTAAATGAGATTCTTTTTTAATTACATTTTTATCATTTTTTATTTTAATATTAGGAGATTTGTCATTAATATTATATAATTGTTTATATCCATAATCATTACTTTTGTTATTACTTTTTTTAATGATTTTATTTTTATTTATTTTAATAATATTTTTTTTATTTAATTCTGGAGTTTTAGGTCTTTCTATTTTAATTTTATTTTTCTTGAATTCTAAAGTTTTAGGTTTTTTAATTATAGTATCAAAAGATTTATCTTTTTTCATTATTTCCATATAATTTCTATTAATATTAAATGGAGTTGTTTCTCTCTCTCTCTTATTCATAATTTTCACTTTATCATCAAGTTTTTTAACTTTTATTTCACTTAAATCTTCAGATTTATTTTTTCTATAATGATATTGTTTATTTAAATAATTTTCTTTATAACTTTTAACTTTTTTTGGTGAATTTTCAGGTGTTTTATTAGGTAATATTTTTTTAATTAAAGTATTATTATTATCCTTAGTTAAATTTCTTTTTTTGATAATTGGTTTTTTTATTAATTTTTTTTTATTATTTTTTGAATTTGGAATGTGATTATAAGCAGTATCTTCTGACTTAGTTATTTTTCTATGTGATTTAGAAGAATTGTCATCATTTATTAGTTTCCTTTTAATATTATGAGGGATAAAGTTTAAGATATTTTCTACTTCTTCTTTCATTTTTTTTAATATTAAAATATCTCCTTCTATTTTCTTAATATTTTCTTCAACTTTGTAATATTCAAACCAACGCTTTAAATTATATTGTATGTATTCTTTTTGTTCTATTGATATTGATAGTGGATTATCCATTTATTTTTTATATATTAGGAAATTATAAAATATTATTAAAATTTCGAAAATTCTTTGTAAGTTTATTATATAATAGTTTTAATAATTAGATTTTATTTTTAATTTAATTAAAGTTTTTTTTTATTTTTTCATTTTTTTCAATCCAGTTAAAGATTTATTATATGTAATTTGTTTATTAACCATTCCATTTTCAAATTGATTTTTTCTTAAATAAATTTGTGCATAATTAGAATTCGATAAATTAGTTTTACTATTTAAACTAATAATTGTTTTATTATTCTTTTTTACTATTTGATTAATATTTTTTTGATTATACATCGTTTTCATATTCATAGACATTGAAGTAGAAGTTAATCCATTATTTTTTTTATTTTCTATTGAACTACTTTTACAAGAAATAGAAGAAATTTTTCTTTCATTTCTTGATTTTTTCTTTTTTTTCATATTATTATATTCATTTAGATTTCCTCCATTAATAGAACAATTATCTTTATTTTTTTTTTCATTATATAAATCAAAATGAATATTTTTAGTATTTATTGATGATTGAATACTTGAATTAGCTCTATTTTTATTTTTTATTTTTTTATTGATTTCTTTTTTAATATCACTTGAATTTTTAATAAAATTTTTTCCATTACAACTTTTACAATTTTCTAAATTATATTTTTTTACTTTAATACTATATTCTTTTGCTCTTTGAGTTTTACTTATAATTGATTTATTATCTTTATTTTTAATTAATAATTCTTTATTTTTTATTGTACTTTGGTTAAATAAATTTCTTTCAGAGAAATCAATACTTATTTTCATTTTATTTTTTGGAAAAACTTTTTTATTTGAATAATCAGGGTCAATTGAAACATTTCTTTTTCTTTTTTTATTATTATTATAATTATAATTTAAAATTGTATTAGGAGGATTATTATTTTTTAAATCCTTATTTCTTGTCACTGAAAGTGGTTTTTTTATTGAATTTATTGAATTTTCTTTTGAATGTAAACCATTTGATTTATGATATCTTTCATGCTCAACTTTTTCTTTTTTTTTTAAATTATATTTGTTTGAAATATTATTTAATTTAAAAGTATTATTCATTATTAAATTTGATTCTTTTGATTTATTAATAAGTGAATTATTATTTGTTTTACTCTGATTAAAAAATATTTTTATATTTCTTGTTTTCATAGACTAAGTTTATATTTATAAATAATTTATACTTGTTCAGGACTATAAAAAGCAATTAGTTTTTGTGTTTGATATAGTTTTTCTAATTTTTTATATAAATCTATATATTTAAAATGTGCTCCTCCTTCATAAAATTTTTGTTCATTTGAATCTCCATAATAAATTCCTTTATATTCTTCCATTTATTTTTTTCTAATTCATTTATTTTCTTAATATTTAATTAAATTTATTTAATTTATATTATAAATAAATTACATAATTTTTATGTTTATAATAAATCTTTAAGACAATCTTCCATTTCTTGAGAATCTAATAAATTACTTTTCCAATAATTTAAATCATTATATTCTTCTTCTAAATTTTTATCATTTTCTTTATTTAGATCATTATTTTCTGATTTATCATTGTTAGAAAATATTTGAATCAATTGTTTATTCAAAGAAGGATTTAGTTGTACTTGTTTAATTTCTCCCATTAATTTAAATAGAAATTGAGATGAAGATAATTCAGTTTTTTTTATTGGTCCTTCTTTACATAAATTTTTCTCATATAATTGAACAATTGGTTTAATTGTTTCATCAATTAAATTATCCCATTCAAACCCTTTTTCTTCGAATATTTTTTTTATTTTAAAACTAAATTTTTTTTCATTGTTTTTTTCTAATTCCATTTTATCATTATTATTAAATTGAAGATTTAAATTTTGAATTTGATTATTTATTATATCATCTTTAATAAATTCGAATTGACCCTCTTTTTTATTTAATTTTGGATCAAAAATGTTATTTCCTATAATTGAATTTATTTTATAAATTATTTCTATAATATGAGGATAAATACCACATTTTATAAAATTACCTGATTTATAATAAAAATATGTTTTTCCATATAAAAAATTTAATAAACTATCTTGAATTTCTAATTCATTAAATAAATAATTTGTTAATTTTTCATGTAAATTTTCTTTGTCTAAATAAGTTTTTATAAATTTAACAAATGTATTTTGATAAATATTATTCCATTCATATATAAAAAAAAAATTTAAAGATTTTTTTATAAAATTATTATTAATCATTATTTCATCAAATTCCTCTGTTATTTTTTTCAAATAATCTAATAAGACAATAAATAGTTCCATTATTTTTTGATTTATAATCCCTAATGTTTTATAAGGTTTTTCAAATTGACTAGGAAGAATTATATTTTTTTTCCTATGTTCAAAATTATTAATAATATTAGGTAAAGATTTAATTAAAATATCTGAAAAATTATTTCTATTTATATCAACATTTTCAGGCAAAGAAATTTTATTTATATCAATTTGCTGAAGAATTTTAATTAATAAATTAATAAATGAACAATAACAATTTGATATTTCAAATGTTTCATTTTTATTAATATCAAAACTTAAAATTTTAAATATATAAATATAAATGTCTTTATTTTTAATAAATAAATTTAATATTGCTTTTTCTTCAAGTAATTCTATTAATAAAGAACATTTAATATCTGCATCATAATTTTCATTTTCTATTCTTATTGTTGTTATAAATTTTTTAATTAATTCATCTCTAAAATTTATAATTTCTTCTTCTTCTTTTTTTTCTTTTTCTTCATTAAAAATTAAAAATTTTAGATTTAAAATTTTTATAGTCAATAAAGAAATTGCTTTATTATTTGAATGTTCCATTATTTTTTCTAAAGCATCTTTTCTTTTTAAATAGAGATATTTTAAAATTTTATTATTATATTTATCTATTAATTTAATCATAATATTAGAAAAATATCCTGAAAGTACATAATTTAAATTTTTATTGTCATTCATAATAAAATTTAAAAAATAATCCAATAATTCAAAACTATTATTTGTATTTATATTTTCACTATTTAAAATATCTTTATCATTATAATTTATAGTTTCATCATTTAAATCATCATTATCAATTAAAATACAATTAACTTCTTCATCTTTGTTTTCAATTTTTTCTTTTTCATTATTTAAATTTAATTTTAATTTATTTTTTTCAAAATATTCATCATCATTATAAATAAAATAATCACTAATTAAAGGAATTTCTGCATTTAAAATTTCAAAAGATATAAAAGGATATTTATGTCCAAGAATTAAATCATTATTTTCATTTTCAATAATAATGTAATTTATTAATTTTTTAATTCCTTCTCTATTAAAAATTTTCATTAATTTACTATTTTCTAATTTTAAATTAAAAATAATATTAGATTCTTCTAAAAAATCTTCAATTTTAATATTTTCATTATTTAATTTTTCTTCAATTGAAGAAGACAGTTTTCCTTGAGTTTGAAAGAAATTTTGAAAAGAGGAAAAAATCATATTTTTGAAAATTTAAAAACTTAAAAAAATTTAAAAACATCCAAAAAAATATATAAATAATTTATAATCATTAAATTAATGATTTAAGTAAAGATACATCATAGAGACAAAAAAAATTAAAAAAAATCAAAGTAAGTTATAAAATTTCAAATCTTTTTTCCAAACTTTCCCAAAAAACACTTTAATAAAAAATAATTTCCCAACAAAGAACTTAATAATATAGAAACTGAATTAAATAAAATTTTAGAACTTTATGATAAAAAAAAAAAATTATAATTATTCCAAATATCGAAAAAATTGATAATAGAAATAATAATGATTCAAAATTAAAAAAATCAAATTCAAAAAAAGAATTAAATATAAAAAGTGAATCAGATATAGAATACATTAAAAAAGAATTTATAAGGCCAAATCATTATATATTATATTCAGAAAGAAAAAGAAAAGAAAATTTAAAAAGAGATTATGAAGCAAAAATTAATAATGTCATTTTTATTAATTATGAAAAAGGATTTATGAAATTAGAAGAATTAGAAAAAGTGATAAATACTTTAAAAAATGATATTGGAGATGGAGAAATAATTCCAATTGAAAGAGTCAAAAATAAATTTATATCCAATATGAAAATTATATGAAAAAATTACTAAATATTTTTTCACAAGAAGAGAAATTTATAAAAAAAGTTTATATAGGAATTCTGGAAAGAACAAAAAACAACTGATAAATATATTACAATAACTTTTAGAAGAAGAGAAAAAATGAAAATGAGAAAAAAGAAACAAAAATGAATTTGAATCTTTAGATAAAAGAAATTAAAAATTTATCAAATTCTTTTATTAATACTATTTTAAATTCTATGTATCAAAGAGAAGATTTAAAAAAATTTTTAATTAAAATCAATGAATTTGATTTTCAAAGTGAAATTGTTAATATAAAAGGAGAAAAAATACCAAAAGATTTAGAAAATGAATGGAAAAAAAATGAAAAAAAATTAAATGAAATTCAACTTGAAGAAAATAAAAAAAAGAATAAGAAAGTTTAATAATAAATACAAGAGTAAATTCACCGAAATTAAATCATGATTATAATCATAATCAACAAAATTCAATTTTTAATTTTATTAATAAAGATAATTCAAGAAAAATTAATAACAAAGAAAATATTAGTAATAAAATAAAAAATTATACTACTCATCCTAGAAAATTTAATATTTTAAAAAGAAGTTTAGAATTACCAGAATTACGAAAAAATGAGGAAGAAGAAAATTTTTTAAAAATAAGATTTAGATATAATAGAAATAATATGTTTGTAATTGATAGATATATTCAAAAAAATAATTCTTTTATTCCTTTTGATGATAGTATTAATCAAGATATTTTAAAATATAAAAATTATAATGAAGATTTAGTTAAAGTTATGAATAATGAAAGAAATTTTGATTTTTTATAATAAATTTCTACAAAATTCAATTGAGCCTTTTTATTTATTTTCTGAAAGTGATGATGATTCTTTAAATTTTTATAATTAATTAAAAAATTTCCAAACTTCACATAAACAATTTCTCAGGCAAAAAGAACTCATAATTAAAAAAAAATGAAAAAAAAAAAACTAAAAAAAGAATAAATCATGTATAATAATTTATTATATAAATTTTTCCACTTAAAAAATTAATAAATTTCAAATTAAAAATAAAAATAATAACAAAAAATGAAAAAAAACAAAAAAATAAAAATAAAAATAAAAATAATATAAAATAAATAAAATGTATTCCATAAGTCAAAAATATAAAATATTAGGAGAAGAAAATAGAAAAACATTTTTTATAGGAAAAAGTGAACCAGCTCGTCAAAAATTAAGAAAAAAAGTATTTAAAGTAACACATTCATTAGATAATTATTATAATCCTAGAATTATTGGAAGAGAAAAAACATGGATTCCAAATGGTGTTTATCAAATAAAAAGAAGATATAATGAAACTGAAATTGGAATGGAACATATTTATGAAAAAAATAATGTTTTAGAATTAAAAACATTATCAGCAAAAAAAAGAGAAAAAAACCAAAATGAAAAAGATTATATGAATAATAGTTTAAAACAAAGTAAATATGGAATAACAAAAGGAAAATGTATAATAACAATTGAATATTGTTCTCAATGTGATTTACATTCTGAAATTACACAACATGATGAAGAAGCTTATAAAAATATTGCAGTAAATTATCAAAAAATTATTCAAGAAAGATTTCCTTTTATTCAAGTTATATTAAAACCAATTGATGTTAATATTATAAAAAATAAAGAAAATCAATTTGATGAAAATGGAAATCCACTTCCAAAACCTATAAAAGTTTATTTAGATGATAAATTTAAAGAATGTAGAATTGGAGCTTTCGAAATTGAAATGTATTTTTTTAATGGAGAAAAAGAAGATTTTAAAATAATTCATTCTAAATTAAAAAGAAAATGTTTTCCTAAAATTAATAATGTTTTAGAAACTATTCTTTATTATATGCCAGAATTTAATTTAAATATAGTTTTATTTGATAAAGAAGATTATTCTGATATTAATAAAATGAATGATATTGAAGTTAATATTTATTTATTTAAATCAAGTATAATTCAAGAAGTTTATGATGAAGTTAATTATGAAATTTTAAATATGTTAAATCCTAAATTTAGACTTGAAAATATAAAAACTCAAAGATATTTTGAAAAAACTTCTCCTTCTGGTTTTCAAATAAATAAAACTATGGTTTTAAAAGATTTTTTTAAAAATAATACTACTAGAAATTTTAGTAATTTAAGAAAGAAAACTGATAGAAAAAAATTAAAAAAAGAAAATAAAGATCCTAATGATAAAAGAGGTAAATTAATTGATTCTAAACAAAGTAAAGTTCAAAAAGTTAATGAAGAAAATGGAATTAAAAAAATAGAAGAAAAAAAAGATTATAGAAGTATTAGTGTAAATGTTCCTTTTAATCATTTAAAATATGATACTTATTTAATAGAAACAATAGAAAATGCTAATTTTTTACCAAGTTTAACTTTATTAAAATTCAATACTTTACCTAATAATAATGAAGTTGTTAAACATATAGGTTTATTTCATCAAGTTAAATCTATTTTGGTTATTTATATCTATTTAGAAAAAATAGAAGAAAAAAATGAAGAACAGAAAAAAAAAGAAAATGGAAATTTAGAAGAAAATAATTCAAATGAAATGGATGATAAAATTCCAGTTAAAACGGCAAAAATTATTTTAACAGATATTAATAATCCTAGTATTAAACATATTATTCCTTTAAATGAGAAAGGAATATATGAATTAAAAACTGAACCAGGGGAATATAAATTAGAAATATATAATAAAGATTGTGAAAAAAAGACTAAAAAAATAATTTTAATAAGAGGATATAATGAATTAGTAGAAAAATTAAATTATCAAAAACCATGTGAGTTAACATTAGAAATTTCAGAATTAATAGAAAATGATTTAGAAAAAACTGATTATACTAATGAAAATAATAATAATGAAAATAATAACAAAGATAATAATGAGAATAAAGAAAAAATAGATATTATTCCTGTTTGTAATGCTGAAATAAAAATATATGAAAATCCAGATACTTTATTAATTGAAGGCTTAAGTAATAAAAAAGGTAATTTTACTTATTTAATAGGGAAAGATGATAATAATATTACTGTTATTATAAATAAATTTGGTTTTTTCCCAGCAGAAAGATATTTTAGTAGAAATGATAATTTAAAACTTGTAAATAATGAATATTATACTTATAATATGAATTTTGTTTTAGTAAGACAAAATTTATTAAGTGAATGTAATAAAATATTATTTTTATCATATATGAATACAAATGAAAAAATTTTTGAATTTGAAGCTCAAAATGATGATAAAAAGTATAACAAAATAATAAGTAAAGATTTTCAAAATGAAAAAGGTTATTTCTTATCATATTTTTCTTACTTAAAAAATGAGAAAAATTATAAAGAAGAAGAAGAAGATGAAAATGATAAAGAAAAAAAAGAAGAAAAAGTAGAAGAAGAAGAAAAAAAAAATAATAATACAAAAATACCACAAAATGCAAAAGATGAAGAATTTGATGAACAAACAAAATATGAAGAAATAATAAGAATAGGACTTAAAATAAATTCAAAAAATTTAAATAAAAAAGAAGAAGAAGATAATAAATTAACAATAGATGATATAATAACAAATTTAAGAAAATTATGTTGTTCATGTATAATATATACAGCAAGATATTCATTTTCAATAAATTTACCAAAATTTTATAAAAAAGAATTAAATGAAAAAGAATATAAATATTCAATTTCAAATAGAAAAATATCATATGATAATGAAATAATAGATGGTCTTTATTGGGATATTGGATGGGTTGATCCTAAATATTCTTTATTTTATGAAACTTCAACTTTCTCTGATTTAAATAATATTTATAGTCGTTGTTTATTTTTTGAAGAGAATATAACTTTAATTCAAAAATTTATCGATGATAAATTATATCTTAATATTTTTGATTATTTTGGGTTTAGAAATAGTACTCTTATTGAAAATGATAGGTTTTTACCTAAAGAACTTTTTATAAAATGTTGTAATAATTTATTTATTGAAAAAGTTAATTTTAATTATGAAAATGAAAATAGAAAAGAAGAAATTGAAAAAATAAATTTAAAAAAGAAATTCTTTGAATTTTTAAGTAATATTATGTGCGGATATGACAAAGAAAATAATATTTTAGATGATTCAATTTCCTTATTTTTATTAAAGAAAAAAATTTCTTCTAATTTAAAAAATTTTCAATTTTTAAATGAAGATGATTCAAATAATAAAAAAAATATATAAAATAAATATGTAATTATAATAATTGAGTTTAATTTAATTATTATTTTTTGATAAAAAATGAATCAATATCATTTTGAAAATGAATTAAATTAAGATTAATACCTTGATTTTCTAAATTACCATTAAATTCATCTAAAAAAGATTTTTTTAAATTCAACATTTTTTTAGAAAAATATTCATTTTCTCTATTTATATTATTTAAAGCTCTTTTTTCATTTTCATTACAAATTTTATTTATTTTATAAGAATAAAAATCTTTAAAATTGTCAATGATTTCTTTTTTCTTTTGAAAAAAAGGATCATTATTTTCGAAAGGTGATTTATAATTTTGATTATATTTTTTCTTATTATATTCATTAACAAATATTTCAATATTATTATTAATAAAATTATTATTAATAATATCTTTTATTGCTCCAGTACAATTTAAAATTTTATTCAATTCTTCCATTTTTTCTTCTTTAACAATATTTCTTTTAAATCCTTTTTTAACTCTATTAAAAAAATTATAATCTTTTTTAACAGGAGAGAATTTTTCTTTTTTTTTAGATTTTTTTTTTTTTTTAGAAGTTTCTTCTTTAGTTTTTATATTATCACTACTTTGACTTTTTAAATTTTTTTTTTTAATTCTTTCATATTTCTTTTTTAATTTATATTTATCAGTAACATGTCTAATATCAATATCAATTGCTTTTTTTAATATATTTAAATCTTTTTGAATAAAAGGATCAGTTTTTTCTAAAATATGTAAATTTTCTAAATGAGCAAAAGGATTAAATTTCATAAAAGCATTTTTTAATTGTTTTCTATAATTATCTGTTATATAAGAGAAATTTTTTATTCTTTTTTTGTCAAAAATTTTTCTAATACAATTAGAATAATTAGTCATATTATTATAATCTTTATTTTCATTTTCTAAATATTCGAAATTAATATTTTCTCTTGTTGGATGATTCATATATAAATCATTTAAATCTCTTATTTTATTAGTTGTATTTTGAATATATTGTACATTTTTATCTATTTTATTTAATAAATTTTTCGCATGAGATGATATTTTTACATAATAATCAGTTGAATAAGACCTTTTTAAAGCTCTTAAGTTATAATTATATTTTTTTTTTACTTTTTTTTCTTTTTCTTCTTCTAATAAAGTATCAGTGTATTGTTTTATTGAATCTAAATGAGAATTTACAACAGGAAGAATTTTATCTGTTGATGATGTTTTCTTTAAATTCCATAATCTTATATCTTTTATAGTTTCATTTTCTTTTTTTTTTTCTTCTTTTTTATTATATATTGTATTCATTAATTTAATTAAATTTAAAAAAAATAATATTTTGTTCCCTTTTATTTCAAATATTAAAAATAAATTTAAATTTTATATTCAAAGAAAATTTATTTCATAATTTAATAACATTAATATCAACATATCAAATAAATGATAAATTATTTTTAACATTTACACTAAATTAAATTGTTTAATATTTACAAAAACTGTTCATAAAATAAAATTGATAAAATAAAATAAATCTTTTCCAAAAATTAAATCAAAACTATACTTTTATTATGATATATAATTAATATTTTACAAAAATCATCACTCAAACTTAACATTAAAATAAAATAAAATTTTTAAAAAATAAAGCATGCAGAACATTTACAAGAATCATCAAAAGTATTATCATTATTATGTTTTTGATATGAACTTTCAATTAAAATAACTTGTGCAATTTTTTCATTTGAAATTTCATCAATAAAAGTTACTTTATAATCTTTTATTCCTTTTTTATTAATTTCTTTTCCAAAAGCATCAATTCGTGTTGTAGAAAAATTATTTGATAATTTAACATCATTTGAAAAAATGGACGGTCTTGATTTTCTTTTTGAAAAAGAAAATTTTGTTGAGCCTTCATTAGAAAAACTTGTAAATTTTGAACTTCTTCTTCTTTTAATATCATCATCTAATAAAGTTAAATTTTTTCCATGTTGAGAATTATTTTTTAAATTCAAATTAAAAGTTACGTTTCTTGAAGACATAATATTTATATTTATATGATTTTTTAATAAAATATCAAATTAATTAAAAAGTTCAGTAAATATTTGAAAAAAGATAAATTTAAATTATTTTATTAAAAAAAAATAAAAAAAAGAGTAAGTAAAAATAAAAAAAATGGCAACTGATGAAAAAAAATCATTTTATGAAAATAAAGAAGAAGAAAAAGAAGAATTAATAAATTTAGAAAATTGTGATTTTAATTCAAGAAAAAATAGATTAAAAAGTCCTCGTTCAATAGAAGCAATGTCATCATTAGGAATAGTTGAATCAGATTTATATAAAAAATCTTTTGAACAATTTATAGATGAAAATAAGGATTTAAAAGAAATACCAAAAAAACTTCAACAATATCGTTATGATCAATATGAAAATTTTCGTAATAAAACAATAGAACAAGTTAAACAACAAAGACAAAAAATAATTGAAGAAGAAGAAGAACAATATAATGAAAATTATAATAATAAAAATAATAATGAAAGAAAAGAAAATGTTAAATTAGATCCTAAAATGGAAAAATTACTTCAAGAACAAAAAGCTCAAATTGAAAAAATTAAAAATAAACAAAAAAATGATATTGAACAAATTATTGAAGCTCAATTACAAAAAGAAATTGATTTAAAAATTCAAGCAAATAAAGATAGAGAAAAAAAAGAAAGAGAAAAAGAAGCTGCAATGGCTTTAAAATTAAAAAGAGAAATGGAACAAAAAAAAAAAGAAAAAAAAGAAAAAAGAGTTCAAGATGAATTAAATAGAAAATTAAAAGAAAAAGAAGATTTTATTAAATTTAAAGAAGAACAAGAAAAAAATAAATTAAAAGAATTACAAATTTTAGAAAAAAAAAAACAAATTGAAAAAGAAAAAAAAAATGAAGAAGATTTAAAAAAAATGGAAGAAAGAAAAAAAAAAATGGAAGAAAATTTAAAAAAAAGAGATGAAGAAATTAAACAAAAAGAATTAGAAAGAGAAGAATATGAAAAAGAACGTTTAAAAGAGAAAAATAAATTAAATAATGAAAGAAAAAAACAATTAAAAGAAAAAGAATTAGAATTTGAAAAAAGATTTAAAGAAAATAAAGAAAGAGAACTAAAAAAAAAAGAAGATACAAAAAATAAATTAGAAGAAAAAGAAAGAAATTTAAATTTAACAATGGAAAAATTTTATAAACAAAGAGAAAAAAACTTAAAAAAAAAACAAAAAGAAAATGAAAGAAAAAAAAGGGATATTCAAATAATATTATTATCAAAATATAAACAACGTCAAGAAAATAATAAATTATATTTTGAAAAATTAAGAGAATTAGAACAAAAAAATTTAAAAAGAGCAAAATCAAAAGATTTATCTGGAGCAAAAAAATTAAAAGAAATTGATTCAAAATGTTTAACAGTTTTAGAAAATAGAAATAAATTAGAAATTGAAAGACAAAAATGGAAAGATGAAATAATAGAAAAAATGGGTGAAATTGATGATAGATTAAAAAAAAGAAAAAAAAAACATGATTTTGAAATTTTAAAAAAACAAGAAGAAGCAAAAGCAAAAAAATATGAAAAAGATAAAACTTTAGAAAGATTAAGTAATCAACAAAAATATAAAAATAATAAAAGATTAGATGAATTAAAAGAAAAAGAAAAAAGACAAGAAGAATATCAAAAACAAAAAATAAAAATGGAAGAAAGAAGACAAGAATTATCAGAACAAATAGAAAAAGAAAAAAAAAATGTAGTAAGTAAATTTGATAAATTAATGAAATCAAATAAAGAAATTGAACCTTATATGATAAAAGAACTTTTCCCTGAAGATGAAGAAATATATAATAAAGTTAAAGACTTAAAAAAAAAGCAAAAAGAAATATTAGAAGAAAATGAAAAAAAAAATAAAGAAAATAATGAAAAAAAAATAATCAGAAAAGTTGAACAATATAAACAACAATTACAAAATGAATTAAAAGATTTAAATAATGATGCAAGATATAATGAAAATGAAAGAATTAGAAATTTTGAAAATGCAAAAGATCCTGAAGAAAAAAAGAAAATAGAAATTCGTAATCAAAGTGAAAGAGATTCTGAAAGAAAACAAATTAGTGAATTTAAAGAAAGTTTGGATGAAAAAATTAGAAGATATGATATGATGTTAAGAAAACAAAGTTATTATTCATAATTTTTTTTAATTTTTTTAATGGTGTTTTTTTTTTTTGATTTAAAAAATGTTATGAATAAATAAAAATATTTTTTATTTGAATAATTTCTCTTTTTTTGGAAAAGGTAATTTAATTAATAAAATAAATATTTCATTTATAAATACTCAAAATTTTTGAATTAATAATCTTAAATTTTAAGGAAATTCTTTATTATGAAAAATAATTTAAATATTAAACCAATTAATTATAATCTATCTTAAAAAAACAAAAATCCATTATATTTATTTTCATATATACATTTTCTATATAACATTTTATCATATATTTAATAATAATAAGATAAATAATATATAGAAAAAATTATTTAGAATCTTTACTATTAGAATTATTACTATTAGTACTTAAATTGCCTGAAAATCTACTATTAAAATGAGTTAATTTATTGTGATTATATCTATCAAAAGAACTTATCCCTTCTCCTTCATCATCATATTCACTTCCTTCATCTCTTTTTTCAAATAATTGAGTTAAAATTCCATTTTTTCCAAAATGAGGATGTGAATTTAAATTTTTAGAAATTTCTTTAATTTTATTTATTGTTTCTTCTGATAAATAATAATAAACCAAATTAAATTTTAACATTATTTTATATATTAAAAATTGCATTTTTTTAAAAGTATATTTTGAATTGTCACCTTCTATTTTAAATAAAAATTTCTTCATTCCTCTTATTATTACTTTTAAATTTAAATATTTTAATGATTTTAAAAAACTTTTTGTATATTTTACTTTGTAAGGAAGAATTATTAAAGCTCTTTCTAAATCAATAAATCCATCTGTATCAACTAATTTATCTAATAAAATTCTAAAATTATTTTTTATTGCTTCTTTTAATAATTTTTTATCAACATTTTTACTATTTGTATTCAATAAAAAAAATGCACTTCTTCTTTTATTTTCTAATGGAGAAGTATCTCCACTTGCACTTAAATTAGCATCTTCTATGATATTATTATCTGAAATATCAACAACAGAATTTTTATGTGAATAAAAAGATTTTAGTCTTTTTGAATTATTAAATAAATGTAATCTTTCATATATTTCATATAATGTAACTACTTTTTTTTTTTCTTTAAATTTTAATTGACAAAATACTCTTCTTAATTCACAAATATAATCTTTAGTTAAAAAATTATATTCTTTCACATCATATGAATTATTATTTTCTTTATAACATATTTTCCAAAAAATAAATAAATCTTCCATTAAACAAAAAAATAATTGAAAAGGAAGAATAATATAATTGAAAATTAATTTACCATAATATTTACCTTGTAAAACACCATAATTATTATAAACTTTTTTAAAAAAAAAATCAAAAGTAATATGATAATAACTTTTAACCAAAGCTAAAGGAAAAGTGATAATTCCAACAATTAAAAGAAGAAAAAAATGAATGATAAGAACAAAAAAATAAAAAATTTTACATAAAATTGGAGTAATTTTTTCAATATTATTAATTTTTTCTCCATAAAAAAGTATAAATAAATTAAAAGGAACACTTAATAGATTTAAAGGAGAAGGTAAAAAAATAAATAAACCATATTTTTCATCCCATCTTAATCTATCATAAGTTAAAACTAACATAGCTCTACTTTCAGCATCAGCAATTTCAGTAGCATTTTCAAATAAATTATTAATAATACCAACAATTAAATTAAATAACATTATATTAGAAATTGTAGTAAATACCATTAAACAAACATATCCAAAAACATTTAAATTTGTAAAACCATCAAATTCTACTTGACCAAAAGCTGTTCCAAATAAAGTTATAAAACCATTATAAAATGAATTAAAACTTGGATTTGAATATTGAAAAAATAATGTAAATACTTGAGCAAATAAAAATGTTATACATATGGCAATTAACATAAAAAAAAAAACATGAGAAAATACATCAATTACTATTCTAAAAAAAGGACCATATATTGAAGTTTCCATAAATATACAAAATAATTTTATCCATGACATTAATAAAATTAATGAAGCTATTATTCTTTCTGTAATTTCATTTTTTTTATTTTCAAATTTTTGATAATCTTGAAAAATTAAAGAAGGTAAATTTATCATTAATAATAAAATACAAATGATCATAATAGTAATACTCATTATTTCTAATTTTTCAAATTTTACAGTTCTTCCTGTTTTATAAGAAAATAACATTGCAAAAATAAAATTAATAAAATACATAAATAAAAATGCATTAGAAATAAATACATGTTTATGAAAAATATGATGATTTTCTCCAAAAGAATGAGGTAAACTGTAAACAATATATTCATAATAAATAGTAATAGCAAAGAAAGTAAAATTATCAAAAAAATATCTTGCACTACAATTAAGTTTATAACAATCAAATTGAAAAGTAAAAACTGAATCAGGAGTAAAATAATTTTTTGAAATAACAAAATTAAAATTTTCATACATTGAATTAGTTCTTAAAATTCTAGTCATTCTTAAATAACGAAAAGTAGAATATTCATGTCCAGAACCATACCATAATTTACTAACAATTCCACCAACATTAGCATTACTTAATAAATTAAAAAATTTATTTTCTGCATAAATTTCAATAGCATTTCTTTTTTTATGATCAAATTGTTCTTTTAAATAATAATTTAACATATCTTCATCTTGAATTGATGCTTGTATTTTTTCTCCTAATTCTAATATTTCTTCTGCTACTGCTTGTGATTTATATAACACTTTTTTATTTAATTTTCCTATTTTTAATAAAAATTCTGCAGCTAATGCTATAAATAATAATGGTTCTCTACATTTTGTTATTGTTTCTTCATGAGATGTAAATACTAAAAGATATGAAAATATTTTTTGACAATAATTTAAATTTAATGAAGTTTCTTCTATACAACTTAATAAACATAATGCATCACATGAAAATTCTCCTGTTCTTAATTCATCTATTAATACTAATTGAACATTTATTTTTATTTTCCCTTTTTTAAAATATTTTATCATATTTTTCTCTAATTTTTTTTGTCTTTTTAAATGATTATTTCTTATTTCTCTTGCATCTTTTTTTTCATCATTTGTAGTATTTGGTAATGTTTTATATGAATTTGAAAGTAAATTTATTTCATTATTTTTTGGTTTTTGATTATTTTGTTCTATTTTATTTTTTCCTTCATCATCTTCACTTTCAGAATCTAAACTTTCACTTTCACTTTTGAAATCAGAATTACTTTTAAAATAAGAATTTTTATCTTTTTCTTCACTAATATGATTATTTGAAATAATAGATAATTTTCCTGAATTATCTTTTGAAGGAGGAATAAAAAAACTTTTTCTTCTTTCTCGAGATTTAAGTGGAATTGAAATATTATTATTATTTTTTGAAATTCCAGGTAAATTTTGTAATAAAATTGAACCTTTTCTTTTTGAATCTGTCTTTGTAGTATTTATATTTAATTTTGGAATTTGACCTGATAAAGAATAATCACTTTCTTTTGTTTTTGGATCTAATAACGAATCATTATATTTTGTTTTATTAAAAGATGAATAAAGATCATTTTGAGAATCTAAAAAATTTAATTCTGATGAATCATTATATAAAGGAAATTTAATTTGATATGAAATACTTCCTCTATGATATTTATAATTTTTCCTTTTTTTTGTTATTGAAGATATTCCAAAAAGATAATCTGATATATTTGATGGTATATTTTTATTAGGATATTTTACTATTGAAACTTCTTTTTCTGATATTGTTTTTTTTTTAATTCTACTAAAAGTTGAATTTTTTGGTAATTTTTTTAAATTTTCAACTTTTGTATTTGTACTTAAACTATCTTCTTCATTTATATTTAAAGTTGTTGTTCCTTCTGAAATTGTTTCATCTGTTGAATTAGAATTTACTTTTTTTAAAAAATCAAATATTTTAATATCTTCTTTTGGATGTTTATAAGTAATTTCATCAATATTTTTAAATTTAGCATTTACTTGTAATTTAGACATTAAACCAATATATTCATCTGTATCAGGAGGAGGAGAATTTAAATATTCTTTACTTTTTCTATATTTTAAAAGTTCTCTTGCTAATTTAAAATATTTTTTTATTAAACATATTCCCATATAACTACCTTTTACATTATTTGTATTTAATGCTCTATCCATTATATCAATTGCTATATCTTCATCATATTCTAATGTTATTTCATATATATCTAAAGGAATAAAAAGAGATTTTCTATCTGATTTATATTGATCAAGAAAATACATTACTAATTCTTTTAAATTACATTTAAAAAATATTAATAATAAATCTTTTAATGATGTTACAAAATATAAACGAATTTCTTCTATTAATTTATCCAAATTATGATTTAATCTTCCCATAATTAAATTATAATTTGCTTCTTTTTCAGTTGGATTTGAATTATTATCCATAAATTTTCCTCTATTATTATCTTTAAAAAATTGATATAATTTTCTTTCTCCTTTCAATGAATTTATTTTATTTTTATATTCATGTCCTATAGTTTCTTTTAAATCAGTATTTTTAATTTCATATAAATTTGCTTCATAAATACCCCAAAGATTATAAACTTGTTCTTCAGTTAATTTTTTTCCTAAATTTTTCCAAATTCTTCCTTCACTTAAAATAAAACAAAATTCAACATTTTTCATAATAAATTCAAATCCAAAAAAAAATTTTCTTCTAGCAGCATTATTTAATATTTTTCTAAAAATTAAAATTTCACTAAAAGTTAATGAATCAAAAGTTTTTTTTTCAACGGTAACTGATAAAAAATCATCAAAATTAAAACCATCTGTAATATCACATTCAGAAATAAAATTTTTAAAATAATCATTATGTTTTTGTTTAATTATTCTGGCTTTATCTTTATAACCTAATAAAGCTAAAAAAAGTACTTCAACATCATATTCTATATTTAATATATTTTCATTTTCTACTATTAAAGCTTTAAATTGTTCTATTGTTCCTTGTAAAAAAGATAAATCTCCAAATAATATAAATTCTTCTTCTATTGAATTATTAGGAATATTCTTTTTACTTAAATTTTTATTAATTTTATAAAAATTTATCTCACCTTCTATTTCTTTAAAATGAATATCTGTTGCTATAACTAATAATTTTAATATTATATTATTTCTTGTTATTATCATTAATTTTTGTTCTCTTTTTTTTTTTTCTGATAAATCATTCACATTCAATTCGATATTTAAATTAATATAATCTAAAATAGAATATTCAGGAAATTCTCTCATAACTAATAAAACATCAAGATAACTTCCATTTAAATAATATTGATATTTTTTTCTAAATTTTTCAATTTTTTCTCTATCATGAAAATTAGAAAAAAAAAAAGAATTTAATATAGAAATATTTTCAGAAAGAGATTCAACTTCAGAAAGAGAATTTAAAGTTTTTGGAACACTTAAACCAGATAACATTGGATTACCTGGAAAATAATCTAAAGTATCTTTCTCTTTAATTGAATTTATACTCCCTTTTAAAGATAAAATTGGAGCTTTTATATGATGTAAAGGAACACTCGCTCCCGAAGATGTTTTTTCCTTCGGAATTACGAATGGGTGAATCATATTTTTTCTTTCTTTTTTATTTTTATATAAATAATATGTAGAAATTAATATAATTTTTTATTATTTTTTTTAATTTCTTTTAAGATTATTTTTATAGCGTTTAAATTTAGTTTTTTTTTTATTTTTTTTTTTTTATATTATTTAGTGATCTCTTTAATTTGTTTATTTTAAAAAAAAAATGATTTTATTATGAATAATATTATTAAAAAAATATTATTAATTTATTGTTTTTGGTAAATCTCCTTGAACACTTACATTTGCAATTCTATTTTTAAAAAAGAAATTTAAATAATACCAAATTATAAGATATGTTGGTATAAAAGCAGCTAAATAACTAACCCATTTAAATTTTAAATTCATATAAGAAGGCATTCCAAAAATTACTTCTTGATAACTAGGAATTTCAATAATTGAATTAATATCAACTAAAGTATTACTTCCTGAATCTGGAAGAATGTTTTTATAAATATATTCATATTGAGTTGAATAATCCCTTCCAAAAGTAAAATTTTCATAAATTGATTTAAAATCTGAACCGAAATATCCATGAGTTAAAAAATAATTTGTTGAATAAGTCATATTAAAAAAATCAGTCATTTTAAAAGGTAATTTTTGTCTTAATTTTAATCTCCCATTTGTTACTAATTGTGATATTCCATTTGATGAAAAACCATCAATTAAACATATTGTTTGAAATTGATATTTAACATTACTTTGGAGAATATAATCCAAAAATAATATTATTTTAATATCTGTTATTTTTACTGAACTGCTTTTAATTAAATTCATTTTTAAATTAAGAGAATCAATTACATTATCATTATTAACTTCTTCTTTTTCAATTATTATTGAATTTATAAAAATATCATTAAAATCGCCATTTGTAGTATAAAATTGATTTAATTGTGAATAAGGAGTAAAATATAAATTATAAGATGTACTATCTATTAAATAATTGATAGAAACTACATATTCATCATTAAATCTTATAACTGGATGCTCATAATATGTACTTGTTGTATACCAAAATTTTTCATTTATTGTTGAAAATTGCAGAAAGAAAGGTAATAAAAGAAGAACAATAACAGAAACAATAGTAATGAAAGCAGAAATAGAAAATAAAGAAGAATAATAATAAGCATTATAAGTTTCCCAATATAAACAAACCATAATTCCTAAATTTAATTTATAAAAAATATTTTAAAATTAAAAAAAATAAAATATATAATCTCAAAAAAAAAAATAAAAAAAAACATTAATTTTTTATTTAAAACCCCCACCTAAAAAAATATAAAAAAAAAAAATGAGTTTCAACCGTTCAGTCCTATTACCTTTTCAAATATACGAGCAAGCACGTGCAACCTTTGCAAAATCAATAGCAGATTTAGCTCAAAGAAGTGAAAATATAATGGTATTAAACTCTGCAGGAGTGATGCCACTTCTTCGTTCTCTTTTATTAGACCCAGTTCAATCAATACAAACAAGTGCAGCATTAGCAATAGGAAGACTAGCAAATTTTTCAGAAAGTATCGCAGAATCAGTAGTTCAAAATGATATCATATCTCAATTAATTTATTCATTATCAAATCAAAATAGATTTTATAAAAAATCATCATGTTATGTTCTTAGAGCAGTTGCTAAGCATAGTGCTCAATTAGCAGAAGATATTGTTAGATCAGGTGCACTTCCTCCTTTAATTCATAATTTAAGTGATTTAGATTATCAAGTTAAAGAAGCTGCTGCTTGGTCACTTGGTTATATTGCTAAGCATAATAAAGAATTAGCTAGTCAAGTTGTTGAAGCTGGTGCAATAGAAAATTTAATTTTATGTTTACAAGAACCAGAAGTTTCTCTTAAAAGAGCCGCTGTACAAACTCTTTCTTATATTTCAGATCATTCTGATGAATTAGCAGAAAAAATAGCTCATTCAGGAATTGATATAATATCACATTATTTAAATTATAATGATAATCAATTACGAAGAAATATATGTCTTTTATTAGGTAATATAGCAAAACATTCATTAGATTTATCATTATTAGTTTGGAATTCTTTAGAAGATCCAAAAATATTATTAGGATCATTAATGGATCCTGATCAAATAATAAAAAGAAATACAGCATTTTGTATATGTGAAATAGTAAATAAAGATCAACAAAATGCACAGAAATTTGTAGATATACATGGATTAGGAGTTTTAGTAGATTTTATAGCAAATGTAAGAGGAGAGCCTCGAAGATATGGAATAAATGCATTAGGATTTATAGCAGCACATGATGAAAAATTAGCTGAAGCTGCAATTGATGCTCAAGCTGTAACTTATTTGAAAGATGCACTTGAAAGTGAAACTTCACCTGAAATTAAAGGAGCTGCATGTTATGCTCTTGGTCAAATTGGGAAACATGCTCCGAAACATGCTGGAAAAGTCGCTGAACAACAAGTTCTTGGTCTTATGCTTTATAATGTTAATATTACGAGAGAAGGTGATGATCTTAATAAAAAAGCCAGAACGGCTTTACAGAAAATTATTCTCAATTGTAGAGATCTTAAAACTTTAGAACCTCTTATTAAAATTGCCCCTCCTGATATTCTTTGTGATATTTTAGAACAGTTTAGAAAATATTTGAAAGATGATAAAGATTTCAAAAGAGATTTTGTCTCTGGAGGATTAAAGTATTTACAAGAAGTTAAATGTGATAAAAATTGTACTAAAGAAGTTAGTGATGCTATTGATAGGATTAATGAGAATTTCTCACAGGAAGTTATTAATATGTATAGTCCGTCATATGGTGAGAAATTGATTTCAGATTGGGAAAAACAAAATCCGGTGGATTAAAAGGAATTTAATTTTATAATTATAAAATTTTTAATAATTTTATTTTGTTTTTTTGAAATTTAATCATTTTATTAAACAAAATATTATTTTAGAATATTTTTTAAAAATATAAAAGATATATAGATAATATTTTATGATAAAATATAGTTTATTAAATTAAATTTTTCAAATTTAATTATATTTTATCTTAAATTCAAATTGTTTAAATATTAAATAAGCATAATTAAAAAAATTATATGGTTCTTAACCTAATAATTAGATTTGCTAATATATCATTTCTATTTACTTCTCGGATATAATTAAAATTTATTATATAATTTTTTTTTATTGTTCAATTTCTACATAATCATTATATAATTTTCTCCAAATTTAATATATAATTCCCTATCAAATGATTTGATTAATTTCATTTATAATTATCTTTTTTCTTTTCTTTCTTATTTTATGAATAATTCTTAGAATAATATAAACATTCAATAACTTCTAATAGATTTAAATTTTTTGTTTATTAAATTTAAGTTCAATTAATAATGTGGGGATTGGGGATTGGGG
>JAJJKW010001694.1:0-41620 GCA_023805745.1 Isotricha sp. YL-2021b | reverse complement strand
TTTAAAAATTCTAACTTAAATATGGAAGATTATAAAGAAAAGGATTTTACAAAAGAACCAACAGAAAATTTAGGTAAATTTGGAATTCATCCTTTAAATGAAGATGGGAAAGAATTATATGTATCAAAAGACTTTTACAATTATCATTTTTTAAGAAAAAAAGATCCAGAACTTTTAAGAGAAGTAGAAGAAAAAATGAAAAAAGATAGAGAAGAAGAATTAAGAAAATTACAAGAAGTATATAAAAGAGAAGAAAAAAAAAGAAAACAAGCAATGGGAATTTTTGATGATGATGAAGAAGAAAAAAAAGAAGAAGAAAAAGTGATAGAAAAAGAACCAATAATAAAAGAAGTTAAAAAAAAAGTAAAAAAAGAAAAAAAAGGTTATAATGGTCCTTGGCCTTATCCAATTAATTATACTTCAAAAAAAACTTTACATAATCATTATTTAGATAAAAAAGTAATTAAAAAAAAAATTACTAAAAATGAACCAGTTAAAGGAATTGCTGCTGTAAAAGGAAGTGAAAACCTTTAATTATGAAAGAAAAAAGTAATACTATTGTTAATCCTAAAATTACTCAAATTTATTCTGGACATGATATTGTTAAAGAATATGATTCTTCTGAATATAGTGCTTTTTAATCATTTAATTTTCATAATGTAATAAAATTTCAATTATATTTTTTTAATTATTTTTTAATTTTTAAGGAGAAGAAATTAAATTTTTAACATAAGATTCAGAAATTTATTTTTTAAAAATTTGTGACGTCATGGTATAAAATTATATGATTTAATTTATAAAATATATTATATATAAATGTCAAAAAAGTTATATTTCGTTATTGCTTTTATTCTTTTATCATTTTCTTCTCAAAATGAATCTATTTTATCAGAAAAATTAGAAATGGAACTTGATTCCTTTATAGAATCTTATATAAAAGACAATAAAATAGTATTAGAAAAAGCATTTAAATCTCATGAAGCAACTTTAAATTCTTGTTCTCTTTGTGAAAATACAATAGATACAATTCAATCAATTATTCTAATAAAATATGGTGAAGATGGATTATATAAATTCCTTTCAAAAATATGTGGACTTGTGTTAACAGAAAAAATATGTTATCTAGCAATTCAAAGATATGGTCCAATTGCATTAGATAGTTTAATAAAAAGAGCTACAGATAAAACAATAATATGTTCAAAATTACATTTATGTCCATCTTCATTTGATTATATCTCAATAGAAGATTATGCAAAAAGAGTATTATCAGATAAACCAAAAAATATTGATTCTTTAAAACCAAAAATAAATATGAAGGGAAAAACATTAAAAGCACTTCAAGTAACAGATATTCATTTAGATTTAAATTATAAAGAAAATGCAATAGTTGAATGTGGAATTCCATTATGTTGTCATGATGAACCAAAAACAGTTTTTGAAATATTTGATAAAAATGTAAAATTATCTGGAAAATATGGAGCACTTGGAGATTGTGATTGTAATATTGAAGTTGTTGAAGCATTTTCAGATAAAGCAAAAGAAGTGGAACCTGATTTTATTTTATTTACTGGAGATAATATAGCACATAATGTTTGGGAAGATACTCAAGAAGAAGTTGTTTATTATACAAAAACAATAATTGATACAATGGAAAAAAGATTTGGAAGAAATACTCCAATTTATCCTGCAATAGGAAACCATGAAAAAGCTCCAGTTGATGAATTTTATGGCCCTGAATCTGTTCTTTTAAATGGTCTTGCTGATATTTTTAAACCTTATCTTACTGAAGATGCTTATGAAACTTTCAGAAAATATGGATATTATTCTATGTTACATGAAAATACTAATTTAAGAATTATTTCTTTAAATTGTATTGTTTGTGATTCAATGAATTTCAATTTAATTTTTGATGCTTCACAAGCTAAAAATATGTTTGATTGGTTTGAAAAAGAATTAAAAAAAGCAGAAGAAAATAATGAAATAGTTTATCTTTTAGATCATATTCCAATTGGAAATCATCAACATACAGAACAATGTGCTTTAAGATTAAAAATTTTATTAGATAGATATCAACATATTATAAGAGGGTATTTCTCAGGTCATTCTCATAGTGAATATTTAACAATTGTTAAAGAATATAATAGTGATAAACCAACACATGTAAATTATATTTGTAGTGGATTAACTACATATAGTGATTATCAACCTTCATTTAGAGTTTATGAAATTGATGAAGATACAAAATATATTAAAGATTATATTCAATATAGAATGGACTTAGAAGAAAGTAATAAAAAAAGGGAACCTCAATGGTTTATTTCTTATAAAGCAAATGAATTTTTCGGTGTTGATACTATTTCAAATGTTGAAGCTGTAAGCAAATATCAAATTGGAAAAGATTATGTTATTAAAAAATACTGTGATACAAGTGCTGGATATAAAAAACTTGAAAATAAAAATACTATTCATGATATTACTTGTGATTTCAAAGAAGATACAGTAAGCGGAGTATTTAATTGTCTTAATTTTGGAACCAGTAAATTATCAAAATTATTAGATTGGTTCTTAAATAATTTAATGGGAGAATGGAGAGAACCTAAACATTAATTTATTCTCAAAATATATATTCTTATTGATATAAGAGTATAAATTCACATTAAATATTAGTTTTGAAGATATTTAATTTAATATTATTATTAATGTTTTATTACATTTCCATATATACATTCTTCAATTAAATCCATTTCATTATCTCCAATTTCATATTTTTTTAAATTTTTAAAACTTTCTGGAATATTTTGAGATAATTTTTTTAATTCATCCTTTGTATAATATTGATTGCCTTTTAATCTATTAATTTTAGTTTGTAAAATTTGACAATTATCTAAAGTTGACGTTCCTCCTTTTGAATAAGGAAATATATGATCATATTCATGACAAAAAATTCCATTACAACCTCTTAGAATTTTCATAACTGGATTTCCAACTGCATCATATCTCCATCTATTACTATCTCTATGAGGAACTTTTGGAGCATTATTCCAACATTTTTCTTTTATATTAAAAGGAAAAATCCTTGATTCTTTATTTATATTGTTTCCATTTAAATTATTTTTATTTTGATTTGATAACCAACTGTACTGTAAAAAAGTTTTGATTAAAATCTTAGTATAATTAGAATAAATATTATTATTTTCCATATGAAATATTATATTATTTTAATTAAATTGAAATTAAAAAATTTTTATTTTTTATATATTTATCTTTTATTAATACAAAATTTATTTAACTAAGTTAAAAAGATCTTCCATTGAATAAGTGCTTCCAATTTTTCTTAAATTTCCTACTAAACTCATAATTTCTAAATCAGAAAGTATAATTCCTAATTGAGCAAATCCTTTTTGAATACTATCAGAAGTAGCAAAATTAGTTCCTCTTGGATCAATAATAGAAAGCATATTAACAAGAAAATCATCTCCATTTTCTCCTAAAGTTTTAGCTTTAATTTTATTAATAATAGTTGTAACATTACTATCTCTAAATACTTCAGGATTATCTCTCATATATTTTCTAGTATATTCATCACTTTCAAGAAGTTTGAAAATAAATTTATTCACATAAACAACATTTCCAGGAACAAAATCTTTTTCTGTATAATATAAATTAGTATATGGATTTTTAATTCTTTGTTTTTCAATAAATTTACCTGATTCTCTTCCATTATTTCTTCCTGCCATTTCATAAACTTGAACAGCATTATCTCTTAAATAAAAAGATATTAAAAATTTCCTTTCTTCATCAGCAGGATTAGAAGAAATTAATTTAGCTAAATATCTTAAAATATGTTTATCTCTTTTGAATTTTTCATTAATAAATTCTTTAGTTTTACCAGTTGGATCAAGATAAAATACATTTAATAAAGAATCTTCTTCAGAACCAAATCCATTATAAGGAGGAATTGGATGTAAAATTTTAATTTGTCTTTGAGAAGCTTTTAAATTTGTTACAGGCATTTCAATTCCTAAAGTATCTTTATACCATTTTCTAGTAAATTCATCACATCCAACAATTCTACATTTTCTACCATAAACAAAAACATAATTTCCAATTTTTAAATCTTCTGGCTTATAATATTCTTCATCTTCAGTTTCTAAACCAGGACAAAAAGTCATTCTTGGTTTTTTAGGTAATTTAGATTTTCTTAATAAACGAGGATAAGGATCTTTTCCGGAATTATTTACTTTAATTTCACATACTTCAACTTGATTATCTGAAAGATAATAATTTAATTTATATTTCTTTTCTTCTTTATCATATAATTCATCATTCCATATAATATCAAAACTTAAAACTTTTCTATCATTTTCTAAAAATTGTTTTAAACCACCATTTGGATGACCACCACCTAAAGAAACTTCAGTAAATTCTTTAATTTCAGCAATATCTTTTTTAACTTTATTATAATCAACATCTTTATATTTAGCACTATAATCAATTTCAGGTATTTTTTCAGGAGGATTAAGAACAATACCTTTTCTAGTATAATATTCAAGAGTAAATTTATCACAATCACAAATTCTAAATTTTTTTCCATAAATATATAAATTTTGTCCAATATTAATATCTCTCCAATCAACAGGACTTTTAACAGGTTTTTGCCAAATATCAACTCTTCTTCTTTTAATTAAATTACCTTGAGGCATTCCTGAATTTTCAAATTTATCTTCAATAATATGAAAAGTATCATCATCTAAATAATATAATAAAGTACAAGGACGAACTCTCCAATTTTCATAAGCACTTTCACTAACATGTTCATCAAAATATCCTCTAAATCTTAAACAAACTTTATCAAATTTTAACCATTGAGGACATATTAAAGATTGTGATTGAGCAACTAAAGGAGTACTTTCTTTTTTTATTTCTGGAGACTGTATTTTATATCTTGTAACTGATTTTGTTGATTTCATTAAATTAGATAAAGATTTTAATGTATCTGGATCATATCTTTCTAAAGAACGAGATTTTTCAATACATGTATTATATTTATAATGAAATATTTGAGGACGATATAAATTTTTCTCGTCTTCATCAGGAGGATTAAACATTCTTATATTGTTTGCCATTTTTATTTTTTATTAATTAAAAAATTTAAATTTATTTTTTTGATTAAAAAATTTTATTTAGGCATATTTGTTCCAAATAATGCAGAATATATTAAATCAAATTCTAAACTTAATGTTGTATTTGCATATCTATCTATATTTTCTTCTCTTTCTTTTATTTTTTGAATCATTTTTTTTCTTTCTTCATTTCTTTCTTCTTTGATTTGTTGTATTTGTCTTCTCAATTCAAGTATCACTTCTAATTCTAATTTGTTTCTTGGGTCTTCTTCAAAAAATTTTAAAATTAAATTTTCCTTTTCATTATTACTATAATCACCTTTTAATAAGATACTTTCCCTAATCTCAATAAAAATTTTTTTTGCTTGCTCTTCATCATTATATGTTGCTTCAGTAAACTTAAATGCATCTTTATATTTATTATATAAATTATTATAAGAATTAATAATTTTATTTTTAAGCTCACTAGTTACTACTATATTATTTCTTTTATTAAAAATATAATTTTTAGTGTGTAATTTCCTTTCTTTTCTTTTTTTTTCTTTAGCACTTTGTCTTTCATTAACATAACTTTGTAATTTTTTATAATCTTTTTGTTTTTTTTCATCTCTTTTTTGATTTTGTTTACTTTTTAAAACTCGTAGAGTTAAATTTAATAAATTTTCCATTAATAAACTTTTAGCTTGTGAAATTAAATAATCAATTTGTTCGTGATCTAAAAATTTAGGAAAATGAAAATATTCTAAATTAGTATTCATTTCAATTAAATTTTTAACACACCAAACCAAACCTTCATATCTTACATCATATCCACTTTTTAAAATATTAAAATAATATTCTCTTTGATTTTGAACCATTGAATAATAAACAAATTTTAAATAACCTAGTTCTTCATTTATTAATTTTAATTTTTTATTATATTCATCTTTTATTTTTTCAAATTCTTCTGTTTTGTTTTTATTCTCTTTTGTTAATTCTGAAATTTGATGTTCTAAATTATTCCACATTGATGTTTTTAAACTTCTATTTTTATATATAGTATCTTTATTTAATATATTCCCAGTTTTCATTAAAAATTTATTACTATTACTATACATTTCTTCTAACTTTAAAATTGCAATTTTTAATTTATTTCTTTCTTCAAAATATATTTCATCATATATATTCTTTTTTTTATATAATTCTTCTAATTCCGTCTTTATTTTTATTTTTTCTTCTTTTTTTTCAGAAATTAAATTTGCAATTTTAATTAAATTTTCTCTCATTAAAGATTCTTGTCTTATTTTTTCATTTACAATTTTTCTATAATAATCATTTTGATTAACTTTTTGAAAATCTTTTGTCTTTTCTAAATTTTCTTCTTTCATTGAATCTAAAGCTTCAACATCAAGATTTAATGAAGTTAAATCTTGTTTGTTTTTGTCCAGAAATAAAAATTTATTAAATCTTATTTTTGTTTTTGCTATACTATTCAATAAGATTGCTCCTTCTTCTTGTTTATTTTTTAAATAATATTTTGATAAAGTACTATTTGTCACAAGTGGTGTTTTTTTTAAAATATTATTTGTGGTTTTTGAAGAGTTCATTATTGAAGAAACATTTTCTAACTCCTTTAATTTTGATATTGAATTTTCTCTTGTATAATAATTTTTTAATTCACCAAATAAAATACTATGCTCTTGTTTTTTATAGTATATATTTTCTTGTTCCCATATTGTTAAATTTTTTACATCTTTTTCTTCATTTTTGATAATATTAGATTTTTCCTTTGAAAGAGAATTTCTTAAATTTTTCTTTAAAGCAAGTGTATATTTTTTTTTTATACTATTTGGTCTCCGAAAAATTGGGAAAGTCTTTGATGTTTTTGATTGATTTAATGTAGAGATTTTTACTTCATCTATATGAGTTTTTAAAGACATTTTTTTCTTTGGAAATTTTATCGTTTCTCTTTTATTTGAATCTTCAGTCAATAAAGAAAAAATATTTCTTGTATATATTTGTGAAGAAGTTGTAGATAAAGAATTCATTTATTTTTATTCAGTTAAAATTATATAAATAGAAAATAAAAAAAGTATTGTATAAAAAGTGTTAATTATAAATAATATAATATTATTTAAGCTATTATATATATTATAAAAAAACATTTAAAATACTATTTCCAAATTTTGACAGTTCCATCCCAAGAAGAAGAAATTAACAAATTAGAATATTTATCATAACCATCATCAAATTCATGCTCTAAAGGCATAGGAATTATATCAGAAATAATATTTTTATGAGAAGAATCAGAAATTCTAGTACAATAATTTAAAGTATTTTGAGAATTTTCAACATCATAAAATTCATTTTGTAAAGAAGTATGAAAAGTAATTCCATTATAATTTTGATATTCACTAAATCCAATAACAGATTTTTTAGCTTCATTAATATTATAATATTCATTTGATTGGAGAATTACAGTATCACCAAATATACTTTTTGAAAAAATACAATTTGAAATGTTTTCTGGAGCATTTATTAAATAAGAAAATTGTTCTTGATTTTTTTCTTTATTATATATATTTTCATCAAAAACTGACCAATATCTAATTGTCATGTCATTACCTGCTGAAATAATATATGGAAAATTTTCATTATTTATATTCATTGTTGAAAATGCTGTTTGAACTGTTGAAGATGATACAAATATATTTGATAAATTATTGAGTCTTTTTGGTATATTTAAATAAATTTCATCTTTTATACCTGGATAAAAAATTCCTCTAATTTTTTTATATAGATAATTATCTAAAAGTTTTAATTGTTTTAAATTGGTGTTTATTTGATAATCAAACATTTTATTTTCATTATTATGTAAGAAGTCATTTTCTTGAATAATATCAGGTATTTCTACTGTAAGTTCATCTAAATCATTATTATAACATTTATTTACTTTAAATAATAAATCACAATTTAATGTATCTTGATTCCATAAACCAATTTCATGGTCTTCTGTTCCTGTCCAAATCATTAAGTAATTTTTCATATTTGGATATTTATTTTGAATTCCGAAACCATGTTTTGAAGTATATGTTGAAATTCCAATAATAGGTTTATTTGAATAATATTTATGAGAATTCCAAATTGAATTTACTCTAATATCATAATTTAAAATATAACCTCCTAAAGTTCCAATGTTTAAACCTATATTTGTATTTTTATAAAAACAACTTATAATTCCTTTTTCAATTGGAACATAAGTTCTTAATGCAATTTTATTCATTCTTTGATCTAATAAATTTAAATAACCATTTTCTTGAGAAAATATTATTTTTTGACTTTCTTGAATATTTTTTCCAATTCCAATACAACATGTGATATTATTTCTATTATTCATAAGATTATTTGTACCATCAAATAATGTAACAAAAAAATCAGAAGTAGTTTTTAAATCTGGATTTAATTCATATAATTTTTCTCCAGAAGCAAAAATAAAACTCATATTATCAACAATTCTTATAGTTTTATTATAATCAATTTTTAAATTATTTGAATTATTTTCATTAAAAGAAAATTTCTTATTCACAATAACTTCACCATTATTTTCAATAATATTCCATAAATAAATTCCAGCTTCATTATCAATTGAAGCAAAATAATTATTATCAATAGGAACTAATCTTAGTAATGGTTTTCTTTTATGCTCATATAATGTTGTTAATAATTGACCTTGAGGTCTCCATTTCCCAAATTGACTTCTTTTAAAATTGTTTCTAACAAATCTAAAATTTACCATTTGTTTTTTATAATTTGTATTATTTTTATCTATATTTAAAAAGTCATTTAATGTTATTAATTTAAAATTAACTCCTAATGTTTTGTAAAGAAAACTTATTTTAAAATTCTGAGAAGAAGTTAACATATCATTATTAAATTTAAATATAACATCTTCATTAGTCCTAATATTTGGAATTAAACAAGGAGATGATAAATCACCTATCCACATTAATTTACATATAAAGCTTAATATATTTGCACTTTCTTCTTGAATATTTTGTTTACAAAATCTTTTAAATTCGATTGGAATTATTTCATAAAAAGTTCTTCCTTCAAACAAATTATTTATTCCATATATTTTATCTGAAAAATCTTTATTAAAAGAATAAATTGCATCCCCTGTTTCATATGAATTATTTTTAATACTTGTTATTAATTCCAATAATAAAATTTTTGCATTTAAATCATATTGTTCAGTTTTTGTATCTGGAAAAAAATAATCATATAATTCAAAATCATAAATTATTCTTGATAATCTTTCTTTAGAATAATTTTTTATTATTGATTGATTTAACTCAACTCCATAACAATATAAGTAATTTTTCATAGAATTAAATAAATAATAATATATTTCCATATTATTCATTTTAGATAAAAGAGCATTTGAAAATTCTAAAATCTTATTTTTAATTCTTAAATTAGGATGAACTAAAAATGGTAGTAATTTAATAAATAAATCAATGGAATTTTCTTTAGGTAAAAAATCCATTTTAAAAAGAATTAAAATTGTATTAATTAATTCTAATTGTTTTAATTCATTTGAATTATTAGAAATTAACATTTCTAAACAAGGAATAATATATTCATTTAATGGACCTTCACCAAAAGTTACAGTCATTCTTGGAATATATTTTAATATTTCTCTTTGAGCCCATTGATTTTTATTTATATTATTAATTATAAATTTTATAAAATCATCTTTTTTTTCTTTTCCGTAGAATATAAGTAATACTGGCAATTGTTTTATTAATGCTATTATTATATCAATTTCTTCACTATTACTTATTATATCTGATATACATTCAAATAATTTATCTTTAAATTCTTTGAGAGAACCTTCATAATCTTTAAAAATCTTATTTTTCCTTTCATATTTTGTCAAAATCATTGTTTCATTATGATTTTTTAATTCTTTATTTTCGTTATTTAATCTTTGAATTTTTGATTTCACACTTACATTTAAAAATTTCTGTTCTAAATCAATTAATTTATCTAATGAATTTATAAAAGATAATACTAACATATTATCTTTTGATTCATAAAGCTCAAGAAAAACAGGGAATATATACATATCAAAATATCTACTTGATAATGCAGGAAGAATTAAATCTTTGTAATTGATACTATATAAAATGTCAAATAAATATTCAATTGTTGTTATTTTATTTAAAACATTATTTCTAGATAAATTTTCAATAAAATAAGGTATTATAAGCTCTAATTTATCAAAATCTGAGAATTTAAAACTAAAATGTTTTATCATTTCTATTCCTACAAGATTTGTACTATCATATTTTACAGAATCAATATTTTGCAAAATATAATCTAAAAATATTCTCATTGTTTCTTTATTATCATTTTTTGTGAAAATTGAAGGATCAAAAGAAGATTCATTTTTTAATTTTGTAAAATCTTCATTATTTATAATTAAATCGAAAATTATTTCATCATTTTCATCTATTTTTTTCTCTTCCTTTATCTCTATGTTATTTTTTTGATTGTCTTTTTCTTTATTAATTTTAATCCCTTCTTTTTCCTTTTTTGATTTAGAATTAATTGCATCATCATTTAATGCATCTTCTTCTTTTTTTCTTCTTTTTTCAATCATTTCTAATAAACCTAATTTTAAATTTTCTATTTTTGGTTGTTTGTTCTTTTTCATAGATTCTTCTATTTTTTTTTTCTTTTCAATTTCTTCTTTAAACTTTTGTTCTTTATTCTGAATTTCAATTTTTAACAATTCAGCTTCTTTATTTTTTCTAATGTCTTCTTTAATATCTTTAAATAAATTTAAAAGAGTTAATTTATTTATAATAGAAAAATTTAATTTTTGATAAAGTAAAGGTGCTTTTTCATTTAAACCAAAAATCATTTTCCAAATTTGTCTCCAATGTTTATACAATAAACCAATAATCATATCAGGTTTCCAATATTCAGTAGTTGTTATTAAAATATTAATATGAATTAACATTTGTGTCATTGAAATAGGACAAATATCATTAATCATAATTTGAAGAACTTCTTTAATATTTATTCTTTCATTAGGATTTACTATAGTCATTTTTCGAATTAAATTCCTTATTTTTTCATCTGAAATTTTATTTAATATATTTTCCAAAATTAAATTATTCTTTTTATAATTTACTATTTGAGAAAAATCTAATAAAGTTTCTTCAAGCATTAATTCTGCAAAAACAATTCCTGCACTGAAAATATCCATTTCAGGAGTTAAAGTATATTCTTTATTACTATTAAATTCACTTTTATTAATAATTCTTTCAGGAGCAAGATAACAAGTTCTAAAATTATCAGTTGAATTATTTCCAAAAAAAAATGTATAAATTCCAATATCATCAATTCTTATATAAGCAGGTTTAAAAGGAGAAATATCACAAATAAAAACAGATGAGTTTGAAGTTAACAAAATATTTTCTATTCTAATATCTCCATGATAAATTTCTGCTTCATGTAATTGATATATACCATAAAAAAATTGAAGCATTATCCAAATCTTTTGTATTTTTGTTAAATATGGTAATGTATATAATCTTTCTTTTAAATCATATAAAAAATTTTGTCTTATAAATATTGATGCCCTTTCTTTATTTTCTAAATAAAATATTGGAGCTATATTATAAAATTGAGTATAACTATTTGGTTTTACAAATTTTTGGTCTATTTTCTTTTTAATTTCCTTCATTTTAGAAAACATTAGAGAAAAAATTTCTACATTATAATCTTTTGGAAAAATTTTTAATATTAAGGGAGCATTGTCATATATATTATTAGCTAAAACAGTTTTATATAATAGTCCATTGTTTATTATTTTTATTTTTTGAAGTTGAGGAAGAGATGATACTATAAAATAATCTATATCTAAAGATGTTTTTGTACTAACTACATTTTGACCCATATTCTTTCTTTGATAATTTAAATAATTAAAATATTTAACCTTTTAATTTTTAACAAAAATTTTATTACTTTTTATAAATAAATTAATTAAAATAAAAAAATTAAATAAACAAGGAAAAAGTTATTTTTTATTTTTACTCCTACTGCAAAAAAATATTAATCAAATTAAAAAAATGTTATTATTTAATTTATAAAAATTAAAAATAAAAGTATATAAATTAAGCTAATATAACTTTTCAAAACAATATAACCTTTCTACTATTTTATTTTTAAGAATAATAATAAATAGAATTATTTTTTTTTCAAAAATTGCATAAAAATGCAAAATATAAATTTAATTCCCTTAATAGGAAAAATTACTTATCATTATATTTATAAATATTTATTTATTTTGAATTTGACAATAACCATCATAATAAAAATTAGTTCTTGCTTTAATTCCATGATATTGAATAGCAACTTTATCATAAGCTTTTGCAGCATCTTCTTCAGAAGCATAATTTCCTATATAAGTTTTTTTTTTATTTATCATTATCAAAACTTGCCATCTATTTCCATTTTTAGATACTCCTCTATATTTACTACTTTTTTTTAATAAATGTGATAAATTCACATTTTGTTTTTTCTCTTTTTTTAATTCTTCTAATTTATTTTTTACCTTTTTAATTTCAAAAATTTTTTTTTTTGAATTTATATTTTTTGCTCTTTTTTTATTGATAAAATTCCTAAATGAAATTGGGTTTTCATGAATTAAAGAATTGTCATCATATAAATTATTTTCTATTTCGGAATAATTTTTTAATTTTAAATATGAAGTAGATAAATCATTTATTAAAAAAAATACGTTTTTTGTTTCATTTTCTATAATATTTTGTTCAAATTTTATTTTTTTATGAAGATTTCTAAAGTATTATATATTATATATCTTACTCTAATTCAATAATCGGATTTTCAGAAAAAATATTCATTTTTATGATTTTAACTTTTAAATAATTAAAAATAAATAATTAATCATCCATAATTAATAATTTATCATTTGCAAAGAAAAAATTTAAAAAAATATAAAAAGCAATAAAATAAAAAAAAATATATAAAAAATCAAATGACAGATCAACTTCAAGAAGAAAAAGTAACAGAATGTAAAGAAGTATTTGATTTATTTGACAAGGACAAAGATGGTTCAATAACAACAAAAGAATTAGGAGATGTAATGAGAGCTTTAGGAGCCAATCCAACACAAGCAGAATTACAAGAAATGATAAATGAAGTTGACCAAGATGGTTCTGGAAAAATCGAATTTAAAGAATTTTTAGATCTTTTTGCTAAAAAAATGAAAGATCCAGATACTGAAGAAGATTTAATTGAAGCTTTTAAAATTTTTGATAAAGATGGAAATGGAGTTATTTCTGCTAATGAATTAAGACATGTTATGACTACTTTAGGAGAAAGATTAACTGAAGAAGAAGCTGATGAGATGATCAGAGAAGCTGATATTGATGGTGATGGATTCATTAATTATCATGAATTCGTTAAAATTATGATGAGCAAATAAATAATTCTTTTTTTATTTTTTGATATTTTTTTTTAATTTTTAATTTAAGAATCTTTTTACACTTCTTTTTTTTAATTTTTTTTATGATATTAAACATAAGTATTTATTAAATATTTTTCTTAATTTAATTAAAATTAAAATCCAAAATTGTGTATATATATAATTTATTTATATTTATACCTATATTTTTATTCTGATTATTATTAATTCTTTCTTTTAATGTATTATATTTTTCTCTAATATCTCTTAACATTAAATTAGAAGAACTATTAACTTTAATACTAAGTTCTAATGAAATATTTGAATTTTCACTACTACTTTCAATATTAGGACTTAAATCTTTAATTTCTTCTTTGGATAAATAATTAAATATATTATTTTCTCTATCATAATCCTGTGATAATTTTCTTACATTTGATTTTTTTTTTCCATTATTATCAAAATTATTTGATTCTAATTCATCTTCTTTAAATAAAACTTCAAATGAAGGAATAGATTTTTTTTTAACTGTTAATGAAAAAAATCTTGGCCTTCTAAATACATTATATACTTCATTATTTTCTATTGTAAATATATTATCAATAAGATATTCAATTTTAATTTTTATTGTAAGTATTTTATTTGAAATTTCCATAAATTTAGTATTTCCAATAAATTTATTCTTTGAAAGTTGATTTTTAAATGTTTTATATTCAATTTTATAATTTAATTTTTTAAATTGATATAAAGGAAATAATCTAGTCATATTATATATTGATCGTGTAAAACAACTTAATTTTTTTTCTAAATATATTTTACTTTTATTAATTTCTATATCATCTAAATATGAAAAATACCATTTTTCCATTAATATATATTCATTATCTTTTATAATAAAAAAATCTATTTCATAACTTTTGCATCTATTATTATAATCATTTAAACTTTGTCTAATTTGATTTGGTGATGCAAGAAACATGTAATCATCAATAAAATCAAAAATTTCTTCTATATCAAAATTTTTTTTTTGTTCTATAGAATATAACTTAAGTGATATATTCCTTTCTTTTTTTAAATTATGTTGGGAAATTCTTGAATTTAATATTATTAAAGTGAGATGTTTAATAAATGAGTTCATTTCATTATTAAAATATTCTTTCTCAAAAATTTCTTCTGACATAGAATTTAAATTTCAATAAAAATAAAAAAAATATTTATTTATTAAAATGGAATCAAGAGTTTTGAATAAAGAGAGAACAAATGATTATTCAAATCAACAAAGAAATGTAATATAAATAATATAATATAATTAGCAAATTTTAATTAATCCTAAACCATTTTTATTAACCTTGATAAATAAAATAGTTTTAATAAGATTAAAATGGGGAATAGAATATAAAGGAACATTAGTTTCATATGATAAATATATGAATTTTCAATTAAAAAATAGTGAAGAAATAATTGATAATCAAACAACAGGTTATTTAGGAGATGTTTTAGTTCGATGTAATAATGTTCTTTTTGTAAAAGAATGTTTTGAATAATTTAAATTATAAATTAATAAATTTTAAATTTTTTTATAAATATATATTAATTAATAATATGGGAAATAATATATATGTAGATAAGACACCATCATCAATTGAGAAAATAATATCATATTCAAATTCAAATATAGATAAATCATTAAAGGAAATAAATAATGAAAACCATTCATATCAACATTTAAATTTATGGTCATTAAGTGAATCTTCACTAACTAATGATAATTTTCAAGAAGAAAATACAACAACATCAATAATATCAAATCCAATAGAATTATCAAATATTCATCAATCAAGATTTTTATTAAATAGTCAAAATGTTTATATAATATTATTAATATTTAAAAAAGATAAAGAAAATTTAGTAGAAAATTCTCCTTTTCCAACAGGACTTTGGGGAATAATAGAAAGTTCATCTAATATGACACCAAGAGGATTATTATATGCTTTTCCAAATAATAATAGTCAAAATTTAGAATCATTTCTTTTATCAAAAAGAGAATTAGAAGATAGTGAATTTAAATACATGTTATTTATTTGGAATGGCAAAAAAGCTTCTGCTTATTTAAGAAGTATTGCATTAATGAAAGCTTTTGATTTAGATAAAACTTTATCATCACCTAATTTAGTTCAATTTCTTTATAATGGTTTTTATATTAATAAAAATAAAGTAGAAAGAAGTGAACCTATAAATATGGGAGATATTATTAATAATACTATTGAAAATAGTGAAGATAGTACTCCAAGCTCAGAAAAAATTAATAATTTTCATGAAACTGTTTATTTATTTAAATGGTTATATCCTATTTCTGATAAGAAAAAAAAAAAGAAAAATAAAGATGAAAAAAAACCTAAAAAAGAACAAATTTTATTTAAAGGATTTAATTCTAATTTTTTAGAAACAAGTGAAAAAAAAGATTTTTATAGTAATTTCACATATATAGATTTAAAAAGTAATCAAGAAAATAATGAAATGGGAGAAGAAGAAGAAAATGAAATAAATATTCCTTCAATTAATTTTGGTAAAAGTAGTTTAATAAATAGTAATAATAAATCAAAAGTAATGCCTCCAAAATTAAATTTAAATTTAAATCTTTCAAATAAAAATAATTTAAATGAAGTATCAAATTCAAAATCAAGTAGGAAAGAATCATCAAAAAGAAAAGAAGAAGAAATATCTTTAGATGATGATGCAAATATGGATTTAGATTTAAATAATATTAATGGAAATAAAGAAAAAAAATCATCACAGATTAAAATTCCAAAATTAATGGTTAGTTTACAAAGAAATATATTAAATGATGAAATAATAACAGAAAGAACAAAAAAGAAAGCAGAAGAAGAAGATAGCTTAAATGAAATACCAGAATCAATTATAATAAAAACTTCTGATAATATTTTAAATAAAGAAGGAAAAGAAGGAATAAATATTCAAGCATTAAATGAAAATTATAATTTAAAAGATGGAGAAAGGAAAAAAATAATAAATGAATATTATTCAAAACATTTAAGTGAAATAATTCCAAATTTTTTATATTTAAGTAGTTATAATGCAGCAAAAAATAAAGAATTAATTGATAATAATAATATAACAAATATAATAAATTGTGCAGCAGATTTTTGTAATAATGATTTTTCAAATGATCCAAAATTAAATTATTTAAGTTTTTATTTAAAAGATCATGTAATGGAAAATATAGAATGTATATTTTATGAATGTATAGAATATATAGAATCAGTAAAAGAAAAAGGAGGAAGAGTCCTTGTTCATTGTATTCAAGGAATTTCAAGAAGTGTTTCTATTGTTATGGCATATTTAATTTTTAAAGAAAAATATACTTATGATAAAGCTTTTAGTTTAGTTCAATCAAAAAGAGAAATCTCTTCTCCTAATTTTGGATTTTCTATTCAATTACAAAATTTCTATTTAAGATTATTTGAACCTCCTGAAAAATATAGATATATTCCTAAAATTTTTTCTGTTGGTTCTTTTCAAAATGAACAACCTTATAAAATTGTTTGTAGATTAATGAATGAACCTTTTTTTGAAATGAAAGATAATACTTTAACTAGAATGTTAGATAAAAGAGGAGTTTTTATTATTGTTTCTATTCATAATATTTATATATGGATTGGTTCTAAATTAAATTCAAAAGTTAAAGATATTTATTTAGATACTGCTAATAATTATATTAAATTACTTCAAAAATATGAAAATGCTCCTAAAAATGAAATTATTTTTGTTAATGACGGAAAAGAAAATGAAAATTTTTTAAATGATTTATTAAAAACTAATGAAAAAATTGCAAAATTTAAACATAATACTAGTGATATTTTTCCTGATTGGAATAATTATTATAAAGATATTTCATTAAAAAATAATAAAGGAGATAAAAAAGAAAATTCAAATTTAAATATTAAGTTATCTAATATTGAAGAAATGAAAAAAGGTTTTTTTCTTTATCCAAATGATACTCAAGATTCAGTTTTAGATTTTGATGATTTAAATGATGCTCAATTTTTAATTGCATGTGTTTATCAAAATAAAAAAGGAAAAATTTATATGTGGAAAGGAAAAGAAATAGATTTAAATGAAGAAAAATGTAACGAATATAAAAATAAAGTGATTCAACTTTTTTATAAAGATTTGAATTTAAATGAAGAAGATATAAATAATATAGAATGTATAAATGAAATTCCAATGGAAGAAAGTGATGAATTTTTAAGATTAATATAAAATTGATAAATAAATATAATTATTAATTATTTTTCAATAACATATAAAAAAAATAAAAAAAAATAAATAAAAAAATGTCAGAAATAGATTTAGATTTGGAAAAACATTATGAAATAACTTTAAGTACAATTCCAGAATTATATAAATATGAAGCATGTCAAACAGAAAATCTTCCTTTATTTGGTCACCAAGAACTTCCTCAAAAACATAAATTTATAGAACCTCGTTTATCAAATGATGAACAATATCTTTCTTCAATTGCAAAAGGAGAAAATTTTGATTATGTATATATTTGGAAAATGGAAAATTTAGATAGTTATTTATATAAATATGATGCTAAAGGTAAAATTGAAGGAATTGAATTTGCTCCTAATAATAAATCTTTTATTATTATTTATGAACAAGAACCTCCTGTTCATTATAATATTGCAAGTGGAAAAAAAATTGTTATTTTTAAACCAACTGGACATAAACAATCACCTACTCTTTCTTTTTCTTTTTCTACTAAAAGTAGATATTTTGGATTAGCTACTGAAGATCATTTTACTATTTGGGATGTTTTAACTGGAAAAATTATTAAAAATTTTTTTGAAAAATCACCTTATAAAATTATTAGAAATGAATTTTTAATTTCTATTGATGAAGATTTAAATGTTAAAGTAATTGATTTTATGAAAGGAGAAACTAAAAAACAATTTAAAATTAAAAATGTCAAATCTTTTGATTTAATTTTAACTTCTATTTTATCGCCAAATGAGAACTTTATATATGTTTTAGAAGATGGAATTTATGAAATGAATTTAAGAAATGGAGAAGTTGAAACAATAATTAATTTTAACGAAAAAGTAAAACAAGTTATTTTAAGTGATAATTGTAAAAATGCAGTTTCAACAGATAATACAACTTTAAAATATTGGGATTTAGAAGATAAAAAACAAATAGGAATAATATATAAAGAAATATTTCATTCATTTACAGTAAATTTTGAAAAACAAAAATTAATAACTTCAAATGATATATGTATAGATATCCAAAATTATAATTTAGATGAACCAAATAATAAATTTATATGGTTAGATTTAAATCCAGAAAAATTTGATTATTTTACATTTTCTCCAGATCAAAAAGTAATATTAGGAATGATAGATGAACATAATATAATATTATATAATTGTGAAACAGGTAGAATAATAAAAAAATTTAGAAATAATTTAAAAGAATGGGTAATAGCATGTGAATTAGTTCCAGAAACTTCAGAGATTGCAGTAATTGCAACAAAATTTAATGAAAATATGATTAAAATATGGGATTATTTGACAGGATGGGAACTTTTTAATTTAGAAGGTTTCAATGCTCATTCTTTTTCTTTTTCTGCTAAAGGAAATTTACTTGCTTGTGGTGCTGAAAATGGAAAAGAAATAGTTAGAGTTTGGGATTTAAATTCAGATAATTTCCACTTTGGTTATCATTATGATGGTTCTAATAATAATGAAAGAACTTTAGTATATTTAACTAAAAATGATGATGATAATGATAAATTAATTTGTTGTTCTTCAAAACAACCTCCAATTGTTTTTCATTTAGAAAATAAACAATTATTATATGAATGTCAATGTCCTTATCAATTTGATACTGTTGAAGATATTCAAACTGATTCAGATTCTTGTTATTTCTTTGTTAAAGGAAAAGATGAAAATGGAGTATCTAATGCTGCTTTATATGATTTAAATAATGGTAATCTTATTGAAAAATATGATAATTGTTTTAATATAGATTTTGCAAATGTTGGGAAATTACTTTTATCAAGAAGTTCTAATATCAATGATAATAAATTAGTTATTACAAATTTAAGTAATTTAGATGATATTAAAAGAATAAGTTGTGAATTAGATGCTGAAATGAGTAATTTTATTCAGGATAATAAAGTCATTGTTAGTGCTTTTGGAAAATCGCGTAAAACTGAATTTATTCTTTCAGATGTTGAAACTGGAAAAATGATTGGACAATTAAAATATTTTCAAAAAATTAATAATAGACATGCTGAAATTGATTTAAGCGCTAACAAAGAAGAAAATACTTTACTTTTTAGATATATTGAATTCATTAATCCTGAAAGAAAATAATTTAATTCTTTAAATAATTTTAATTTTTTAAATAAAAATTGGGTGTGTTAAAATATATTTAATTAGGAAAACATTATAATATAAATAATATTTATATATAAATATATTAAACATCTGTATTATCAAAATTTAATAAAAATTTTTCCATATCACTAGGTTCAATCCTTTTTCTTTGTTCAATTGTTTTAAAAGTTATATTATCAAATTTATTTAAACCCCCTTCTTTAATTAATTCATCATAATTTTTATGATAAAAATTAGTAATAGTTTTTAAATTTTCTCTTTGACTATCACTTAAACTATCTTTACCAACTAAATTTTCATAATTAAACAAATGTAAATTTATAATATTATTAAAACTTTTTTTAGGAAAAAAAGAATTAGTAGGACTCATAAATTTACTATTATAATAACTATTTAATTGAAGAGATTTTTCAGTTATACTTTCAACACTTTTTCTATCATGAATATTTTGCATATATGTTGGTAATTTAGAATCATTTTTATTATTTCTAGAAGTCATTAATTTAAAATTTGGAGTTTTAGTTTCTGAATGATTACCCACTTTATTAATTATATTATCTGGATTAAAAGTTATTTCAGAATCAAATCCTTGCATTATTTTTATTCTTGGGATAAATTTTTTTGGTTTTTCATATAATGTCATTGTTAAAGTTCTTTCTCTTACTAAAGAATAATTCGGTAAAATATATGGAATAGTATTCACTTTTATTGCTTTAGCTTTTTCTCTTTGTTCTCTTGATAATGTTTTTTGAAAATCAGGAACACTAATTTCTCTTTTTGAATAAAATGTAGAATTATTTCTTTTTGATGATGACTCATTTAAATTCATATTTTCAAAATCTAATTCATTTAAAGATTTAATTTTTGTACTTATTTTTTTTAAATTTTTAATAGTTTTATTTTTTGTCTTTTTATTTACTCTATAACTTGAACTTCCATCAAATTTTTTTACATTTCTAATTCTAATATTATTGTTTAAATTAAAATCACCTCTTTGAGTAGATTTATTCATATTAACTAAACATTTTGTTGTAGGAGAAAAAGTATTATCATTTAAAAATCCTTTAGTATCAATTTCTTTTTTTTTATTATTTCTTCCTTCATTATTTTTCCATGAAGGTCCTGTTATTAATTTAGGCCAAATATATTCATATTTTGGATTATATGTTGTACTTACAGGTTCTGTTTTTTTCTTTCTTTTTTCATCTTTTATATGATTATTATGATATCTAAATTTCTCATTGTTAATTAATTTTTTCTTCTTTTTAGGTTTTATTATAATCTCAGTCATTATATTTTTTTTTTCAGGAGAATATGATTTAAATATATCAAATTTATCATCTAATGTTTCTACTTGTTCTGGTTCATCTGGAGTGAATAAATCTCTTACTTTTAATTTTTTATGTTCATTTTGCATTATTTCATCTTTATGTGTTACTATATGATATTTTTCTGCAGATTCTCTTCCTGCTATTGAATAACTTCCATGCCAACCTTTTGCATCATTTTCAAACATTTTTTAAAATTTTTATAATATGAGGTTTAAATTAAATAATTTATCATTTTTTCAATTCTTTCAAATAATTATCTAATTTAAAAATATAAATGATTGATAATTTATTATCAGCTAGAGAATTCAAACCTAAAAATTATAATGAAGAAATAGTATCATTAATATGTGCAAAATTAACTAATCTTAACACAAGAAATCATTCTAATATAAAAAATGGAAAAAACAATAATATTATTCAGCAAAAGAATTCAAAAGAAAAATTTAAAAAATCAAAAAAAATAATAATAGATAATATAAAAGAAAAAAATAATAATATACTTTTAAAATTAGAAAAGAAAATGATAAATAATTTAAAAAAATATAATGTTACAGAAGATAAATATAATAAAAAAATAATAACAGATATAATATATGATGAAAGAAAGCATATAGTAAGTGTATTTAAAAATTATTTATTATGGGATGAAACAAATGATTTTTTAAATAGATTTTATTATAAATATGAATCAAAGCATAGATTACCAAAAATAAATAGTTATTATGAAAAATATACCTTATTTGCTCCAGTTTATTTTCCTTTAGAAGAAGTTATCAAAATAATGATTAAGAATGTGAAAAGAAAAAAAAAATATTTAGAAATGATAGAAGATAATGAAGATAATGTCAATAATAATAAAAATGATAATAAGGACTTTGTGAGAATCATAAAGCCAAGTGATATTTCCCAAAATAATAGTTATAATACATATAATAAAAGTAATTTTACAAATGCTCATAGTATTTTTCATTTTGAAAATCAAAATAGTTCTAAAGATTTAGAACAAATATTAAATAATATATTAAATGAAGATTCTTTATCTTTTTTTGAAAAACAAATTTATGAAAATAACAAAAATGATTCAAAAAATATTTTTTTAAATAATTTAGAAAGTAATAAATCTTTATTTATTTTAGATAATTATGAAATTAGTGAAAAAGATAATAATAAAGAAGTTTCTTTTGAAAAAAAAATAAAAGACATTAATAAAACTAAACTTCCAAAAATGGGAAAAATTTTAGAAATTAAGAAATTAAATTTTCAAAATTTAAATCATAAAAGTAATCCATCACATCCAAAAAGTGGTATAGAAAAAAAAGATAATAAATCAAGTAATAGTGAAAGAAAACAAATAAATAATTTTTATTCACTCATTAATCATAATGAAAAAATAAAACAAAAAAATAATATTCATCATAATCTTTTATTTGCTCAAAAAATTACATCATCAACTACAAGAGAAAAAAATTTAATAAAAAAAAATAATTTAATAAAAGTAAATGAAAAGAATAAATCAATTGAAAGTTTATTAAAAATTTCACCTAATCAAAAAAACAAAAATGCAAGAGAAAGAAATAATTATTTAACACAAGATAAAGTAATTAAACAAAAAAGAAAAAAAAATTTAGTTATTCAAACAAATTCAAATAAAAATACTATGACTAGTAGGACAAACACTTCACAAAATAAAAGTAAAAGCAATTCAAACGTTCAAAAAAATTCAAAGAAAAAAAATTTAACAAATATAATAACAACTCTATTGAATTTTATTACCAATAATAATGTATCATCTTCAATATATAATATCAATTTAAACTTAAATATACAACATTCAAATACTAATCCAAATAAATCACAAAAAAAAAATAAAATTCAAAAAAAATTGGATTTAAATTCAGTTTTAATGATTAATAATAAAAATAAAAAAAATACAAAAAATTCCAAAAATAAAAATTTTCCATTTTCAAATTTATTTAAGTTAAATAATTTAAATATTAAAAAAAAGATAATAGAAAGTAAAAGAAAAGTTGAAAAAAATTCATATGATTTAAATTCATTAGAAAATAACCTTTATATAAGTATTCATAAACATTTATCAAATAATAATAATAACACATCAAATTATACAAATAGTACAAATAACCCTAGTTTAAATTTAAATATAAATTCTAATAATAACAAAAGTGAAAAAAAATTATCAAGAAATGAAAGAAAAAGTAGTTCAATTTTATCTAATTTACACACTGGAAATACTTATAAAGGAAAACATTTAGTTATTTCTTTAAATGATAATAAAAATTCTCAATTAAAGAAAACTTTTGATAAATTAAATAAAAATGATTTGCTTAATACTTTATTTCATGAAAATACGATGAGTTTAGGAAAATTAAAAAAAAAATTTAATATTCAAATTAATAAAAAATATCCTTTAACTTCAAGAGTAGAGAAAGATATTCCTTCTGATTTAATTTATAAAATTTTAAAAAAAAAAAAACAATTTTGAATGAAAATATAGTATATTATAAATAAAAGAAACATATATATTTATTTAAAATTTTAACTTTTTATATATAAAAATTTTTAATTATATATGATAGACAATAATAATATTAAAATTATCAAATAGTAAAGTAGAAATTAAGAAAATTAAATTAAAACCTATATATTAAAAACTTAGAAATACAAATTTAATCCAAATTCAAATTATTGATTATAGTAACAATATTTTTTCCAAGTAATTTTTCATATTTTTCTTCATCTTTATTTAAATATTTTCCAATATCTAAATAATTAATCCAAGAATCTTTTTTACCATCTTTCCAAAAACCATATTTTAATATTTCACCATTAATTTTAACTCCAATTCCATTTTGTTTTCCTCTATCCCAAAAACCAGAAAAAGCAATTAAAGGATTTTTTTTCCAAATAAAAATTCCAAAACCACATTTAACATCTTTAATATAATTTCCATAATAAATATCTCCATTTTTCCATTTAAATTTTCCAATACCATTTAAATGACCATTTACAATTTCACCAGAATAAATTTTTCCATCATTATATAATATTATACCAAGACCATTCATTTTATTATCTTTAAATTCACCTTTATAAATTGTCCCATCATTCCATCTTAATAAACCAATTCCATCTTTTTTATTATTTATAAATTCTCCTTGATAATATGTTTCTTCAGACCAAATTTCAATTCCTATTCCATTTAAAAAATTTTTAATCCAATAACCTTCTATTTTTAAATTTATTGCTTCATAATAACCATATCCATTTGGATAATTTTCTATATATTCACCCATGAAAATTCCTTCTTTTTCTTTATTATAAAATTTACCTATTTTCCCTATTTTATTGTTTATGAAATTACCTGTTAATTTACTTTTATCATCCCATTCTACAATTCCAAAACCATTTTTTTGTCTTGTTAATTTATCTTTTTCTCCTCTATATTTTAAAGATTTACTTTGTTTTAAAAGAAAATAACCAAATACTTCATTTTCAATATTAAATTTATTTAATTCTGCTTTTTCTAGTGTTTCATCTGTTTTTAAAGCAAAAAAAGTTTTTGCTGTCTGAATTGAAGTAATATTTTTTTTTTTTATTTTTATATTATTATTTCTATTATTTATTTCATTGTTAATATTCATATTATTATTGTCTATATCTAAATTATTTGGATCAGTAGAAGTTTTTGTAGGAACTTCTTTTATATTTTGATTAATGGTAAATTTTTGGTCAAATAATTTAGATTTAATTTCTTTTCTTTTTAAATAACCTCGAAAAATACTTTGAATTTTTGAAATATTATAACTTAGAAAAAAAATATTGGAACTTGCATCATATGGTATAATAAATTGTCTTATTGGAATATTTTCTTTATTTTCTCCTTCTTTTTTATCGGATAAATTTTGATCTAATAATGTAATTCCTTTATTAATATTTGTCCTTAAACAAATAGGTTCAGAATTAGGATTTACTAAATTTCCCATATTTATTTAACATTCAAATATTGTATATTAAAAAAATATTAATTTTTAAATTTTAAATATTATTTATTATTTTATATTTAATGGCTTCAAAAGTGTCAAATAATAAAGAAAATATACCCAATTTCACTTTGGATTCTTATAAACAAACAAATAAAATTGCAAGAGAAATAAAAACTAAATTAAATTCAGGTATTGACCCAATTAATCAAAAATCAGACAAATATAAACCAAGAACTTTTCGACCAAGTAATTTAACGCAAGAATATAATAAAAGAATGAGTGAAAAAAAAGAAAAATTATCAATAAAAAGAATTCCTCAAAAAGATAATTTAGGAACTGATTTTTCAATTAAGCAACCATTAAATAATAAATATCACATTAAATTTTTTAAAACTTACAGAAATCAACAAACTGAAGAAAAACCTTATAAACAATTAAAACGTAGAATTAATGAAAAAGATAATTTAAAAAATTTCTACAATGATAATTTTAATACAAATAAATTAAATGAAAATGATAAAGCATTAATAAGAGTAAACGTAAGAATTAAATTATATAATATATTATAGTTAAAAAAAAAATATATTCCAAAAGATAATGATGATGTTTTTACAATGAATTCAATTAGAACTGAACATAATTATCAAAGAGTAAGACCTTTAAGTGAAATGAATTCATCTTTTGAAAAAATATTCAGTCCTTCAAATACTTTAAAAGACCAATTTGATAATAGAAGAATGAATTTTAAAAAAAGAAATAATAAAGCTTATACTGATTCTATTACTGATATTTTCCAAAGTAATACAAATCTTTCTGCTAAAGTTCAAAATATTTCAAATAAACCTACAAATGGAGATTTCGATTCTTTATCTGAAGCTGCTAGAAAAAATTTAGGAGAAAGATATTATTTTAATTCTAATTATTCTCAATTTTAGAATTTATTTATTTTTTTGTTGAAATAGAATCTTATTATATAAAATTTAAATTATTATTTATTAAAAAAAAGAAATAAAAAAACAAATTTAAAAAGTATTTTAAACAATATTTTTTTACCATATTTACCAAATTTTTATAATAAACTTATATTGTTATTATAAATGTACATATAAAAATAGTTAAAAAAAATAATAATAAAAGTCAAAAGATTATGAATAAAAATATCTAAGAAATACAAACATAATCTGGAATTACAAGTAAATAATAATTTTATACCATCATTACATATATAATAGACGTAAAAGATTTTATTTATTAATATTACTATTATTATTATCCTCTTCAATTGGATTTTTGTTTTTTTGAATTAATTTATTTTCTTCAATTTTCAAAGCTTCTAAATGAGGCATAATTAAATTTTTCCATTTGGAAATTAATTTTTTATCATTTAACTTATAAATATTTTTACAAACTTCGATAACTAATTTTCTTCTATCATTTCCGTAACATAATTTAAGAGCTTTTTGAATAACATAATTTCCAAAATTATTTTTCATAACTTCAAAAATTTTTCCACTTTCACAAACTTCATTAATATATTGTGAAAGTATATCATCGCTTTTTTCAATACATCTTTCCATTACATTACTAGAATATTTTTCCATTGATAAAGAAGTAAATTGTTTATCATACAATTTTAATATTTGCTTTACTTCAACTAAATCCCAACTATCAACTAAAACTTGAATAACATAATTTCCATAAGGATGTTTAATTAATTCCATTGAATTTTCTAAAACTATATTTTTAATATGTTCATGAATTTTACTTTTATGAGTAAAAGTTATAATTTTTTTAACTAAACATATTCCATTTGCATTATATGCTAAACTTAAAAAATTTTGAGAAATATAATCATAAATAAAAGAAATATATTCTTCCTCAAAACAAGATAATATTTTTTCAATTACATGTGATGAATAAGGATCTATTGATAATTTTTCAATATGATCCTTTATTGCATTTATTATTATATTTTTTTCTATTTTTGAACCTATTTGTTCTATTATTCCTTGAATTGGATATGTTCCAATTGAATTTGAACTTAGTTTTATTAATATATTTTCGATACTTAATAAAAAATCTGTTCTGTCTTTTTGGTTTAAATAACTAAAAAATTTTCTACAGAAATAATTTGCGTAAGGATCTATTAATAATTCTTTTAAATAAGGATTTATTTCTAAAAAAATTTGATGAAGAATATCACTATGAGTATTTTTTAAATAATTTTGAAATATTCTACTTCCTTTATGAGTCTTTATAATATTAACAAAATTACCTTGAACTTTACTATAAATAAAATGGTCTATTTTATCTGTTTTATATAAACTATTTTTTAATTCATAAAGTATAATTTCTACTTTTAAATTAGTTTTTTTTGGAAAAACAACAGAACCAAATTTTTTATTCTCATTATGAATATCTTTATTATCAATATGTATATCAATATTTTTTCCATCATATGTTGTTTTTCTTTTTTCATTTCGGTGATAATTATTTCCAAAAATATTAAAATTATTAGCTTGGTTATTAAAATTATTATTTTGACTATTTATATTATTAATAAGATAGTTATGAAATAAATAATTATTATTTGGAATTGAATTAATTAAATTATTATTAAAATTGAAAGGATTATGTATTATTTGTGTTTGAAAATAATTTCTTTGATGATTTAATAATGGATTTATTTGTAAAGGAGTATTATTATTTATTCCATTTACTGTTTGAAATTTTTTTTCTTTTCTTTGATTTTTTCTTTCAAATTCATTATTATTCATAAAATTATTATTTTCTTCATTAAAACTTACTCTTTTAAATTTTTGATTATTATTATTTAATAAATATTGATTTTGAGAAATTTCGTTTTTTTGACATTGTTCATTTTCATTATCTTCTTCATCACTAAAAACTAATTTATCTTCTCCAATTTTTTCTTCATCTAACATTTGATTTAACATTGATGTTATTTGATTTTCTAAAGTTAATTTTTTATTTCCTTTCATTTTATAATTTGATTATTTTTTGAAACAAATAAATAATCTATTAGATTTACACAATAAAATATAAGCTAATTTAAATAATTAAAAATTATAATATTTTAAATGGAAATTAGATTTATTTTATTCTTCCTATTTCGAAATGAGGAAAAAATAAATAAATTTAAAAAATTAAATTTCTTATATTTGATAAAATAAAAATTAAATTTAAGCATCAGCTTTTTTTTCAGGTTCAACAGGAGCATCAGTAATTTTACAAAGTTGTTGAGTGATTAAATAAAATTCATTTTGTTGAACAATAATTAATTCTTCTCCACTTTTTAATCTCATTCTTATAGTTAAATTTTTATTTACTCCAGGTTCATTTACCTTTTTTAAATCATCAAGTGTTCTTTTTGAATATAAAATTAAATCAAATAAAAGACCTGTTATTTTAACAATTTGGGCATTATTTTCTAAATTAGATTTAAATGGTATTCCTTCAGAAGAACATAAAATATAAAATTCCATTGAAGTATTTTTTTCTTCAAAAGCTTTTAATAATTTATCAAGTTCACTTTGTGCCATTATAAGTTATTTTTTTAATAATTTTATATTTAATATTAATTAAAAATACTTTATTTTAAAAAAGTAAAATATATATATAAAAAATGTTAAAAACAATATATCACTTTGATCTCCAAAATGAAATATCGAATAGTCAAGTCTGCATAGGTTCAAGTAAAAAAAAAAACAATAAAAAAACACAAAATTAAAAAATATATAACATTTTAAAAAAATAGTTGATCCTCCCTCAAAATGTTTAGCATATGTAACAAAGGGTGGAAAAATAAATATATTTTCTCCACCATCAGCAAATCCAACACAAAGTCAAAATCAAACATTAAATTTAAATAAAGAAATAACATGTTTATCCTTTGGAAAAAGTTCAAAAGATGCAAAAACCCCAGATTTACTATATATAGGAACAGTAACAAATTTAATGTGTTACGACCTTCAAGCAAATAAAACTTTATTTGATAGAGAAATAATGGAAGGAGCATTTTGTTTAGTTTGTGGAATGTATTATTCATTTACAGTTCCTTTATGTATAGTAGGAGGAAATTGTAGTGTAATTGGAATTGCTTCTGATGGAGAAGATCAATTTTGGACTGTTCTAGGAGGAAATACTATTTGTATGACTCTTGCTGATATTAATGGAGATGGTCAAAATGAATTAATTGTTGGTACTGATGATTTTGCTATAAGATTTTATCAAGGAGAAAATTTAATCAATGAAATTAATGAAAATACTAAAATTATTGAAATTAAATCTTTCGGTAATTCTAATTATTTCTCTTATGCTCTTGAAAATGGAACCATTGGAGTTTATCAAGAAAGTACTAGAAAATGGAAAATTAAAGAAAAAGGTTTTGTTTCGAGTATTATTGTTTCTGATTTTAATCAAGATAAATATTATGAAATTCTTTGTGGATGGAGTACTGGGAAAATTCAAATGAGAGAAGGTTCTTCTGGAAAAATTATTTTAGAAATGGATATTGGAAAACAAATTTGTAAAATGCTTTATAATTCTTTTGTTCCAAATAGAAGAACTAATGATATTTTATGTTTTACTTCCAATGGAGAAGTTTATGGTTATGAATTTTCTAAAAATGAAAAATTTGCTCCTATTCAAAGTCATTTTGTTGCAAAAGATAAAACAGTTGATCAAAATGAATTAAATAAATATGAAAGTTTATTTCAAGAAAAAAATGATTTAATGGAAAAATTAGAAGATTTAGCTGTTAAAGAATCTAATAAAGCTAAAATTAATTCTCCTAAAGATGAAATAGTTTTACCAAAAGATACTTCAGTTACAATTGATTTACAATCTAATAATGAAAATAAATGTGCTGATTTAATTATTGAATCTACAGCGGGAACTGTTGTTAAAATGGTTATTATAGTTTCTGAACAAATTTATAAAGGGGAAACTTTTATTAAATATCCTTCTCAAGAAACTAATAAAGTTATTATTCAAATTAAAACTAAAAAAGATTTAAATATTAATTTACATATTAAAGTTCTTGTTGGAAAAAGTTATTATTTGGGAGATTATCAAGTTTTTGAATATAATAAAATTATTCCTAAATATTGTTTTTATATTTTATTAAGAGATGATATTGAATATAAAGCAGTTATTGTTCAAGGAATTAAATTTCAATTTAATGATAGAATTGATAGACTAATTTTATGGTTAGAACAAAATTTTAATATTCCAAAAAAAGAATTAGATACTTTTAGAAAAGATGAAAATAATTATTGTATAAGATTTTCTTCATTAAGAACAGATAAAGTTTTAGAAATAAGTGTAAATAAAAATGAATTAAGTGTATTAACAGAAGAAGTAGAATTATGTGGAAATATATTTCAAGATATGTGTAATTATTTTAAAATTAATGAATCAAACACAAATATACATTATGAACAAGTTGTAAAAGGATTCGATGAAATAGTGAATAGGATATCTCAATTAGATAAAGAAAGAAATCAATTTAATATAAATATGTCTGAAATTATTAACTTTATTAAAGATTTATTTGTTAAAGCTGAAGATAATAGATTATTAGATAATATTCCTGCTTTTAATGAATATTTTAGAAGTATCAATGTTAAAAATTTAGAATTATTAGATGAATTTGAAAAAAGAACTAAAGCTTATGAACAATTAATTTCTGATTTGAAAAAAATTAATGAAAATATTCAAACTTTTAGTAATTTAAAATTTGGAAAATATAAAAATGAAATGATTAATAATTGTAGAGATTGTGTTAGAAAAAAAAATTATCAACTTTTACTAAAAATTTTTTCTACGGGTGAAGCATAAAAATTAAATTAATTTGGTAATTTAAACAATTATTTTAATATAAACTCCAAAAAAACATTAAATATATTAACTAAATAAAAATAATTATTATATTTTTTATTAGATTTTTAAATAATATAATTTAATGGAAAATGAAAAAAAAAATATTGTAGATAATTCTTTAACAATAGAAACTGAAAGTGATAAAGCAATATTAATTTCAAGAATATTAAAACAAAAAAGGAAATTTGTTCCTTTTGATGGAATGGCAACAAATAGAAAAAAAATAGATATAAATGATTGTCTTCCTAATGAAAAATTAAAAAGAAAAGGGAGAAATAAATTATTTGATGAACCTTCTTTTCCTTTATTAAATATTTTATCAAATAGAAATGCTTTAAATAATTCTAATTCTCTTATGACAAATATGTTATCTGATCAAGATTTACCTAAATCAGAAGAAAATACTATAACAAGTAGATCCTATAAAAAACCTATTATTAAAATTAAGAAACTCCCAATTATTATGAATTATAAAATGAATCCTTTAAAAGAAAAAGAAAAAAAATATTTGAAAAGAGTTAATGAAAGTGTTTCAATTATACCTTTTAATAAGAGATTAAATGAGAAAAATTCAGAAATTCCTTTATCTAAGCAGTTATCTATGGTATATAAAATTAATAAAGAAAATTATAGAAAAATACATTTAAAAAATTATTTTATAAATATTGCGAATCAAGATAATATTAAAAGTAAAAATGAAATTGATAATTATGTTTTAAATGCTTATAAAATTAAAAGAAAAGATGATTTTCTTGATTTAATTAGAAATGATACTTCTAAATTAAAATATAATCATAAATTAAAATTATACACAAGTTGAATTAAAAATGTTACTAATTGAATAATTTTAAATATTTCTATTTATTAACTTTTATTTATTTATCATATTTATAAAATAGTATTTTAATGATTTTATAATTTAAGATTTCACTCTTTTTTTATTTTCTTTTTTTAAAATTTCCTTTTTATTAATATCATTTTAAGAATTTTTTTACTTTACATATTGTAAAATTTATTTATAATAATAATGATAAATATTTATATAAGAATATAAAAAGGAAATTTTAAAAAAATATTATTTTTACATTATACTACAACATTGAGTAACACATTTATTATTATTACTAATACCTACATTTGTCTTATATAAATAAATTGAAGTTTTTTTTTTAGTGACTTCAGTAATATATTTATTATCAATAGATTCATTTTCACTTTTTTCTAAATTATCAGAAAGAATTGATTCAACATCTTCACTATGTTTACTTTTGTTCAATTGAAAAGAAGAAAAAGGTAATAAATTACTTAAAGTTTCATTTTGTTTAGTTCCAAAATTGGAAAAGAAAGAATTATTTGTATTTAAATTATGTGTTAATGTATTTTTTCTTTTTTGAGCAAAAGGAGAAAAAGTAAATTTTCTTGTATGAAATGAATTTATCCCTCCAGAATATCTATTTTTAGAAAAAACATAAGTTTTATTTAAATACCAATCATAAATTCTATCGAATTTTTCGTTTAAATTAGTTAAAATTTCCATAAATAACTCAATCAAATAATTATAATTTGGTTCTTCTTCATAACTTAAATTTCTAACATAATTTAAAAAATGATTAATTTGATAAGGTAATCCTTTAGATAAATCATCATCAGACATTTCTTTTTTTTTTTTTAAAATATTATTATATTTTTCAGTTTTATTTTTAACTATTAATCCTTGCCAAGGTAATTTTCCTTTTAATAAATAAATAATTAAATAACCAATACTTTCTAAATCATCTCTTCTTGATTGTTCATAACCTTCAAGTGCATGAATTGAAGCATATCTTGCAGTTCCTGTTAATTTTTTTCTATTAATTAAAGGATTTTGAATTAAAGTTTTTGGATCTCTATATAATTTACTTAAACCAAAATCAAGTATAAATAATTTATTGTTATCTTCATTTATTCCCATTGCAAAATTATCAGGTTTAATATCTCTATGAATGTAATTTTTATCATGAATTAATTTTAATATTTTTATCATTTGAATTCCTAACATTGATACTGTTTTTAATGACATTTTTTTTGTTTGTAATTTATTTAAAATTGTTTCTAATGAAAGACCCAATAATTGCATTACCATAATATTATAATGTTCATGTAATATAAATTCTTTAACAAATGGAATTCCATCTAAAATTTTTTTTATAAATTAAAATAATTACTTCCCTGTAAGAATTGCATTATTTTGAATTCTGATTGTAATAATGAATGTCCTTTTCTTATTTTTTCTATTTTTAAAGCATAACTTTTTTTCTCACATTCTCCTTTATATATTCTTCCAAATGAACCTTCTCCTAATTTCCTTATTATAAGGTATTTTCCCATAATTACTTGACCTATTAATCGGTCATTATTTGATATATTCATTTTTTTATTTATTTATTGATTTTTTTCTATATAATTTGCAGTTAAAAGATTTTTTTATTTTTTAAATTTATAATAAAGGAATAATTAATAAAATTTGTTTTTTTGAGAAAAATTACATTTCATTCAAAAAAATATAAATCATAATAAATATTAAAATTAAACTACTGATTCACAATCTTTTTTCTTTGATATATTTGTTTCTTTTTTTAAATAATTATTAAAAACATTTTTAGTACTTCTATAATTTGGAGTATAAAAAGTATTCATAGAAGAATTTGATAAAAGATTTAAATCTTCAACAGAAAAAATTTTTTTATATATTTCTTTTTTATTTTTATATTTCCCATTTTCAAAAATTTTCTCTGTATCTTTCATCATTTTTAATTTCTGTAATCTCATACTATACTTAATTTTTCTTGTTTTTTCAATCAATTCTTTTTGTTGTTTTTTCTTTTCATCAATTTTTGAAAATTTTTCTTTAATTTTTTTTAATTTTAAAAAATTTTTATATTTTGTTTTATTTTCATATTCTTTTAATTGATTATTTAAATTATCTTCTTTCACAAAATTATCAAATATTTTTTTTTCTAATAATTTAGCACTGTTTTCTTTTTGATTTAGGATTCTTTCATCAGTTTTTTCAAAATGAAAAATAATTTTTTTTCTTTTTTCATTTATAAATTTTATATTTCTTAATCTAATATCTTGACTTCTTTTTTCATATTCTTCTCTTTTTTCTTTTCGTTCTTTTAAAAATTGTTCTTTTTTTTTTTTTTGAAATTCATGAAATTTTTCAATATTTTTTTGTTTTTCTAAATATTTATCTTCTCTTTCTTTTATTAATTCTTCATTTTTTAATATTACATTTTTATATCTTTCATTTCTTAATCTAGATTCACTTTTCAATTTTTGATCTAATTGCTTTCTTCTATAATCTATTTTCCTTAATCTTTCTTCATTTTTTTTTTCTAAAGAAAAATGTTTTTGTTCAATTAAATCTTGTTTTTTTTTATATATATTATCTACTTTTAATTTATGTTCTTCTTCATTTTTTTGCCATAATAATTTTCTTTTTACATCTTCTTTTTCTAATTGTTTTTGTCTTTCTTCTTCTTTTTTTTCTTCTTCAATTTGTTTTTTAATTATTTCTTTATATTCTTTTTCTTTTCTTTTTTTCTCATTTTTTTCATTTTCAATCATATCATAATCTTTTTTTATTTCTTCTGCTATTTTTTTATCTTTTCTCATTTTTTTTTTCATCATTAATTCTTCTTCTTTTTGTAATTCCTTATTTAATTTTTTTTCATTATCAATTTGTATTCTTCTTGTTTTATATTTATTATCAATTAAATTTTTTATTTCTATTAAATTTTGTTTTTTCAACAAAGTTAAATATTCTTTTTCTTGAAATGAATTATTTAGATTTATTATTTTATTATTTGAAGTTGTTTTAATATTATTATTCTCTTCATTTATTTTTTTATTTTGATAATCATTTATTATTTTTTCTCTCATTTTAATTGCTTTTTCTAATTTTTGTTTCCTAATTTCTTCAAAATGTTCATAATGTTTATTTTTCATTTCTTCTGATAGAGAAATTAATTCAAAATGTTCTTTTAAAAAATCTTCCTTTGAAATTATATGTAATTGATTTTCTTCTATTCCTAATATTAATAAAGCTGCTTTTGAACGAGGACTATTTAAATTTTAAAATCTATATATTACCTATTTAATTTCTCTCCTTCTTTTGAAAAATCAATATTAAGAAGATTTTTTTTCTCTTTATGTATTTTATTATTTGTTTCATTATTTAACATAATAAAAAATATTTTTAAAAATCTATTTAAAAAAAGAAAAATTTTTTAAATTATTTAAACAAAAAATCTAAGAATTAAAAGTAAAAAAAAATAATTTTTTTTATTTATTGTTTAGAAGAACTTAATCCACTAACACTAGTATTCATCTTTTTACCACCTCTACTTCTATAACCAAAACCAGCTTGTCTGCTTTTTTGAACAACAGGTTTTTCTTGATCTTCTCCATAAGTAACAGGTTCAGTAGTATCAATAGGAAGAAGTTTAACTAAGAATCCACAAACTAAAGTAAGAGAAGCAATACCTAAACATTGTAAATGTTGATTAATTGATAAAGCATGAACTCTAAGAGCTCTTCCTCCGAAAGTAACCATTACAATTTGACCACATAAAATAAATGATTGAATGAAAATATAATACCAATTACCTAAAATTCCAACAAAGACATTAAATTCATCTTTATTTAATTTACGAGCATTGATTGAATTGAATACTTGCATAAATACAAATATATCAAAGAATATTGTAAAGTGATATCCATTTACATCATTCCACATAAAATGTTCTAATTCTCTATCTGAAGGAACTCCAAATATTCTATCTCCATAGAATAATATTATACTTAAAGTTAAAATTTGGAATATTGCTTGTGAAATTATATTAAGAATCATCATTGGAGTTAAAATTGATGCTTCACGAGAATATGGTTTTCTAAGTAAAAGAGCATCAGAAGGACTTTCAGTAGCTAAAGCAAGAGAAGCGAAAGAATCCATAATTAAATTAACCCAAAGCATTTGAATAGCATTTAAAGGAGAATCTTTTAAAATAATACCTCCTAAGAAAGTCATAAATACAGCAACAATATTTGTAGTTAATTGGAATTGAACGAATTTTCTAATACAATCATACACATTTCTTCCATATTTACAAGCAGTGACAATAGAAGAGAAAGAATCATCAAGTAAAACAATATCAGCAGCATCTTTTGCAATATCAGTTCCTCTTATTCCCATAGCAAAACCAACATGAGCTTGTTTAAGTGCAGGAGCATCATTAGTTCCATCACCAGTAACAGCAACAATATTATTCATTTGTTTTAATCCAAATACTAAAAGGAATTTATCTTCTGGACTTGCACGTGCTATTACTTTTAATCTTTTTACTGTATGTTTAAATGCTTCTGAATCATTTAATACAATATCAAGTGCTTTATCTGTTTTTGTTTTTGTTAATCCTCCACAAGCAACTCTGAAAATTTCTCCTTCTAAAGCATATGGAGAATCTAATCCTGTTCTAATTGGTTTATTATTTTTTTCTACTTCTTCTCTATATTGTTTAGCAAGTTTTCTAGCATCAGGTACTTGATCAGCACTAATAATACCAACATCTCTTGAAATTGAAAGTGCTGTATTAATATTATCTCCAGTAACCATTCTTACTGTAATTCCAGCACGACCACAAGCTGCAATAGCACCTGGAACTTCTGGTCTATTATTATCTCTAATACCAATCATAAATCCAAATACTAAATCTTTTGCTAATTCTTGGAAGAATGGTAAATCTTTTTCTGGATATTTCTCTTCTGATTCTTTTATTTCGTCTTCTTTCAATGTTTTATATCCAAATACTAAGGTACGAATTGATCTATCTGCATATTCTTGTTGCATGTTGAAAAGACTATCTTTATTTTCTTCAAAATCTTCTATTTCTCCGTTTTCTCCTTGGAATTTTGTCATAAATTCTCCTATTCTTTCTGGAGCTCCTTTTGCATATAATGTATATGAATCATCTTCATTTTTATATATATTCATCATATATTTGTATTCTGATTTAAATGGTAAAATATAATCTCCAGTTCTATTTCCACTTAATTGATAATTTCCTTTTTTTAAATAATTATAAATAGCTTTCTCAGTCATATCTCCAGTTAAAACAGTTTCTCCTTTTTCATTTAAGGATTCAACAACAGTGATATTTTTCCACATACAATTGAAGATAAGTTTTCTTAATCTTTCATCAGTAACATCACCTCTTTCGATTTCATAATCATGTTTTTCGATCCAAATTTTGATAAGTTCCATAACACCTTTAGTAAGAGTACCAGTTTTATCAGTACAGACATTATTGACATTTCCCATAGCTTCAGATTTATCTAAATGTTTAACTAAATTATGTTCATCTTTCATTTTTTCAACAGAATAAGCAAGAGAAATAGTAACAGCCATAGGAAGACCTTCTGGAATAGCAACAACAATAACAGTAACAGCAATAATAAAAGCATTAACAAAGACATCAACAGTTTGAGCAGTGAATAAAGGTAATCCCATAGTAATTCTAATAATGCATTCTTTAACAATCATAAGACAACCAATTAAAATAGCCATAATATAACCCATATCTCCAATCATATCTGCTAATTCACCAAGTTGTTTTTTTAATGGAGTTAGATTTGCATCTTCACCATCTTCTCCTTTATTACCTTCAACATTTAAAAGTGCTTTATTTGCTCCTTCAAATGTTTTATCTCCTACAACACAAACTAACATATTTCCTGTTCCATCTTGTACTTGAGAACCAGAGAAAATAAAAGGACAAGCATATTTATTGTCTTTTTTTTCAAAAATTGGTATTTTTTTCATTAAATCTGATTCTCCTGTAACTGGTGATTCATCCATTTCAGCTTTTCCATTTCCATAAATAATACAATCAACATTTATAATATCACCAATTCTTAATTTAAGTATATCACCAACTAAAACATCTTCTAATGAAATTTGTTTTTCCATTCCATCACGAACAACAACAACAGTTTTTAATTTTGTTTCTCTACTTAATTTAAGAAATTGTTCCTTTTCATTGTAATTCATATAAGATGAAATTGAAACAACAATAAATACAGCAAAGAAAATAGCAGTTCCTTCAATCCATCCTGTTTTCATTCCATCTTTTGCAATACCAATAATTAAAGAAACAATTGATGCTACTAATAATACTCTTAAAGTTGCATCTTCAAAACAATCTATTATATGTTGAAGTATTGAATTTTCTTCTTCTGGTGGAAGATGATTGTTACCCCATTTTTTTTCTCTCCATTCTAAATCTGCTTTATTTTTTGAATTTAAACCATTTTTAAGATCTGTTCTAAATATTTCTGCCAAATGTTCTGGACTTTTACAATGCTCTAAATAATATTTTTCACTACGATCATCTACATTATATTCGTTGTTAAAGATTTGTTTGAAATCTATATTTCCATCATCTTCGTCTCCGTTGTCTGGAATTAATCTTTCATTTAAGTCAGTCCTCATTTTTAAATATCAAAAATATATTATTCATTATATATTGTATCTTAGAAATTTAATTTTTTTATTTTTTATTATTTTTTTTGTTTTTGTAATTTTTATATGTGTTTTTTTTTATTTTTTTCTTTCTTTTTTATGTTACTTTTTTGTTTGTTCAAACTTCAATTTTTTTATATCAGTTTTAATTAATATAATTAATACTGAATTTAATATTTGATATATAAAAATATTCCATTGTGTAATTTAATTATATATATTTAATTTTATTTTAAATAAATATTTGAAAATCTCTAATCAAAGGATATTTATTTTTTTTCTAGTTATTTTTAAACAAAGAGAAATAATTTATAATCCCATGATTTATAATTGATAATTTTTTTGAATTATTTTTCAAAAACTTCAAAAAGATAAAAAAATAAAATATAATTCAATGAATAAAAACATTGAAAATAAATATTTACTTCAAAAAAAAAAATAATAAAAATAAAACAAAAAATAAATAAACAAATTAATCAAAAAATTTATAGAAACAAATGGGTATATGTTCCCAAATAGAAAAACCACCAACTCCAAGAAATAAACCAGAAAGAGGAACACAAAGTATAACTCAATCAACAGAAAAAACCCAAAATACTAATTTACAATCTGCTCTTCGAAAAGAAAAACCAATAATAATATATAATCGTTTAAGTGAAAAAACAAAATTTGATGATGTAAATAAATTTATAAAAATAAAAGATATATTTTTAGGAAGAGGAGTATCAGGAATTGTAAGAGAAGGAGTTGATTTAAAAGGCCAAATTTATGCAATTAAAAGTATTTGGAAAAATGATGTTTCAAAAAATCATTATTTTAAAAGAGAAGTTAATATAACTTTAGATTTATTAAATGATAATATAATAAAATGTTATGAAATATATGAAGATAATAATTCACTTCATTTTGTTCTTGAATTATGTCAAGGAGGAGATTTGTTTGATCATATAATTCATAGTCCAAATCAAAAATTAAGTGAAGAAGAATCAATGGATATATTAGAACAAGTATTAAAATCATTAATATATTTACATGAAGAATTAGGAGTAATTCATAGAGATATTAAACCAGAAAATTTTTTAATAAAAAATGAAAATGGTAGAAATATAATAAAATTAACAGATTTTGGTTTTAGTGATTATATAACAAAAGATAATAAAGGAATTTTTAATGAACAAATTGGAACTCCTCAATATGCTGCTCCTGAAATTTATGAAGGTAAAGAATATAATACAAAAGTTGATATATGGTCTCTTGGAGTTGTATTATATAATATGATTAATGGGACTCAACCTTTTTCAGGTAATAATAAAAATGATTCTGTTATGAATGAAGTTCTTCATAAAAAAATTAATTTTAATGGTTTTCAAAATATTCAATTAAAAAATTTAGCTATGCATTTATTAGAAAGAGATCCTGAAAAAAGAGTAAATGCAGTTCAAGCTTTATGTCAATTACAATTAATTAAAAATAATGATAATCAAACTATTCCTTCTAATTTTAATCCTGATATTAAAAAAGTTATATTTATTTTAAATAATGATGTTGCTACTTTAAAAGATTTAAGAGGTTTATATATTAAATATATTCATCCTGATAATTTAACTTTGTTATATATGCATTTTCATAAAAATAAAAATGTTAAAACACATGAAGATGATGAAAAATTAAAAGAAGGAAGAATTTATGTTGATGCTGAATTTTTAATTAATGAAACTTTAAAAAATGAAAAATATGTTAATGAAGAATTTAAAAGTGAAATTAATAAAATTAGAGAAGAAAAAGGAGAAGAAAAATTAAAAAGACAATTAATTGATGTTACTAAATTTTTCCATGTTTCTATTGAAGCTAAAAAGTTTATTCAGAAACAAAGAATTTATAATAAATTTAAAAATTTAGATGTTGATAATAAAGGTTATTTAGTTAAAGATGAAATTTTAAAAATATTTAATGATAAAAATAAATTAAATGACCTCCCAACAATTTATGATACAGATAAAATTGATTTTGGGAAATTTTATAATTATTATATTATATATGAAAAAATTAAAGTTCCAACTTTAGGAATTCCTATGAAAAGAGTAATTTCTTTAACTGATAATTAAATATATAATTTTTTATAAATTTTTCATTTAATTTTGGTATAAATTTATTTGTAGATCTACGTTATAAGATAATATTTATTAAATTTTATAATGACCAGTTTCGTCAAGAAATTTAAATAATTTTTGGTTAAAAATTATTATAAAATAAAATAAATAAAAGTTTGATTTTTTAAATTAAATTTAATATATTCATTCTGGTAAATATTTTAATATAAATTAGAAAAAATAATAGTATAAACAAATTTAAAAGTAATAAATATTTGAAAACATAAAAAAAAGCTCAATAGAAAAAAAAACAATTAAAAAAAAATATATAAAATATCTAAAAAACAAAATAAAATATAAAAAAATGTCACGTCGTGTTCAAAAAACAACAGTAACAACAACAACAAAAGTAGAAAAATCAGGATTATCAAATGATGAAGTAGATGAAATTCGTCAAGCATTTGATTTATTTGATACAAACGGAACCGGAAAAATAGATCCAAAAGAATTAAAAGCAGCAATGCAATCATTAGGATTTGATTCAAAAAATCCAACAATATATACTTTAATAGCAGATTTAGATACTCCAGAAGCAGCAAAAAATGGAGGAGTAAATTTTTGATGATTTTGTTGGTTCAATTAACAATAAATTAGGAGATAAAGAAAGTAAAGAAGGTATTCATAGAATTTTTGAATTATT
>JAJJKW010000353.1:0-41647 GCA_023805745.1 Isotricha sp. YL-2021b | reverse complement strand
AAAAAGGTTCAAATTCAAATTTTTTTAAAATTAAAAATTTATAAATAAATTTTTTGATTAAAATAAGAAAGATTATATTTAAAGAAATAAAATTAAGGGAAAAATTAAATTAAAAACAAGTTTTATGGACAAATAAATCCTAACTAGAATAATTTGATATTGAAAAGAAAATTAAAATCGTCTCTTCTATTTATATAAAAATTATAATAATAGTAAAATTATTTGTAAACTTTTTAATTAATATGAAATGTAGAGAAGGAAACTATAAGAAAATAACATAGTATAATATTTAAAATTAATTACAAACTAATATAATTTTAAAAGATTTTATATTAAATTTTTTAAATAAATTTTTAAAGTACAATTAAAACTTTATGTTTATTATTAATATTTAAATTTTAATATCTTTTTATCTTATTATTAATTGATTTATGATTTTTAATATTAAGAACTTTTGACTTTTATTTTTTGTTTTTTCTGCTTCTATTTTTAACTGTATCACTTCTCTTTTTATCTTTTATTTTTTCTTTATATTCATTTTTCATTTCTGATTTTTTTTTACTTACACTCTTACTTTTTAAATTTTTCTTTATTATTTTTTTATTTTGTTTTTCTTTTTCTTCATTAAATCCTAGTTTTATTATTTTTTTATTCATAAATCCTACTTCATCATCTAATAATTGACTTTCATTTTTAAAAATCATTTCAATTAAATAAGATTTTGTAATTTTTAAATTCTTTATTTCTTTTTTATTAATTTGAAAAAGAGAAAATTTATTTACATCTATTTCAAAATAATTTACTATTTCTTTATTATTGACATAAGTAGTATAAACAATAATTTTTTCATTTTTACAAATTAAAACTATTAAAAACATTGAAGGTACAGAAATTATTCTATTATTATATATTTCTCCTAAAATATTAAATTCTTTACATTCTTTAAAAAATATTTTTAATATTTTAATTTCATTTTCATTAAAAATATTATTTAATTCAATTTTATTTCCCATATCAGTAATATTTAAGAATTCTAAAATAGGATAAATTAAATTTTCAAAAGATTTTTTATTATTAATAGTTATATCTTCATTATATAATATTATTTTTTCATGAGAAAATAATAAATAAGGAATATGAAAGTTTTTACAAACATTTTTACCAATATTATTTAATTTTAAATCTTCATAATCATTTTTACTAATTTCATTATAATTTCTTTTTTTTCTATTTTTTTTTTTGTTATTTTCATTTGTAGTTTGAATTCTTTTTTTTTCTTTTATTTGTTTAATTAATTCATTTTGTTTTTCATAATCAAATATAAATAATAAACATAATTTATCAATTTTAATTCCTGTTGTTTGAAATATTCCTTCTTTTATATTTTTACTTCTTAAAACTGAATCTAAATATATTTTTGATATTTCGTTTTTTTCTTTATTTAAATCTATTTGTATTAAAATTCCATAATTTATATTTTCTTTATTATAAATAATAGCAAAATCATAATTTTTTCCTCTTATATTTTTTTGTTTAATAAGAACAGGTTTTGTTATATCAATTCCTTTAATTCTATTTTCATTATTAATATTATATATTTCATATACTTCTATAATATTATTTTCATTGAATGTTAAATCTTCTATTAATTTATTTACTTCAAATAATATAATTATTAAACCTTCAATCATATATCTATGCAATGAATTATTTTTTATAATATTCATATTAAAATTGAATTCTTTAAGAATTAGTTCTTTAAGAATTATATGGAATATATTCATTAAATTTGGATGTTGAAATTCTATTTGAAAAGAATCTTCAACATAAAATATTTTAAAATATTGTATTGGAATTAAATGTAATAATTCTTTATCTATTTTAAATCCAGAATTAAGTTTAATTAATTGATTTATTAAAATTAAAAATAAAGGTATTGTTTTTTTAGAATATTTTGAATTTATATAATTGTTAAATTCTTCTAATTCTGTCTTTTCTGATATTTCCATTAAAAGATTTGATACTTTTTTTCCATTTATTTCATAATCAAAGTCATTAAAATAATGAATTTCATATTTTGAATTAATTGTTTCTCCACTCAAATGTTCGTAAATAAGATTATCAATGAATTTTCCATTTCCACAAAGAATAAATTTAACTTTTTCATTTGAATCATTTATTAATTCTTTAATAAATTTTTCATTTATTATATTATAATGATATAAATCATCATAATCATCAATTACAATTATTGGATTTTCAATATAAATTTCCAAACATTCATATTCTAATTTATTATTAAAACTTTCTTTATTTAAATTATTTTTGTTTTTTGATGTACATTTAGAAATTATTTGAGTATATTGTTTAATAATATTATTAATTTCTGAATATCCATTAATATTGTTAAAAACAATTTTAATGAATTTATAATAATTATCATAATTATTAAAAAGACGCATACATTCTTTAAATATTATATTTTTCTTTTTGTTATGAGATTTATCATTAAGTATTCTTATATTAAAATATAAAAAATGAAAGTATCTTAAACTATTTAAAATTAAAGTTGTTTTACCAATTTTTTCTGTTCCAGCAAATATAAATAAACTTCTTGATTTATTAAATGGCTTAATAAAATTTATTATATTATCACATAATTGCATTGTTTTTTCATTTAAAAAAAATTTCCCATTATTTATATCTTTTGAAATATTTAATGGAGGTTTATTTAAATACAAATTATTCACAGAATTATTATTTTTATTTTTATAATAATCATTAAAATCTTCTTGAGTTATATTATCCATATAAGGATTATTAAATATTTTATTTATTTTAGTATTTTCAAATATTTCATCCTCTTTTGCTTTAACAGTTAGAATTTCTCCTTTTTCATTTTCATAAACTGCATATTCTAAACAATATAATTCAATAAAATATTCTATATCATCTTCTATTAAAATTATTTCTGGATAAATAATTTTTTGATCATCTTTTTCAATTATAAAATTTATAATTCTTGCTTTTTTTGATATTATCACATATTCAATAATATCATCAATTAAAAATGATACACCTATATAATTAAAATATTTAGATATTGTTATTTCTGATTCATCATATTTTAAAATTTCATTATCTTCTTTAATTGAACATATTCGTTCTTTAAAATCATCAAAATGATCTTTAATTATATTTCTAAGATAATTTAAACATATTTGATTGTTTGATTTATTTTCAATAGTATTCATCTTATATAAATTTAGTTAACCCTTTTAAAATATTATTAATATTTTTTTCTAAAATTTTCCTAAAAATTAAATTATTAATAATATTTTAATATTAATTAAAATAATATTAGAATTAGTATATATTGACATTTATTAGAATATTTTATTTTAATATTTTTATTATTTATGATTTAAAAATATTTTTTAAACTTACATTTTTCTTATTCGTTTTACTTTAAATAAATATCTTGAAAAATACAATGATTTACGAAACAATTATTTTTCCCTATAATTATTTATAATTATAATCAGTTAAATTTTTTTATCAATGTATTGAGGATATCATAAATAATAAAAAAGATATTAATGATAATATTTTTTTTTTCAATAAATCCTAAAATTTCAACAAATAGTCTATGAACTAGATAATTATAAAAACATTATCAAAGGATTATATATATAATATAATTAATCATTTTTAAAAAAAGATATTATAAATGTATAATTAAAATATTAGTTTTTTTTTATAAAATAAGAATAAATATCATATTTTTTTGAAATATATGTTCAAAAGGGAATTAATTGGAATATTTATGTTAAATTATTCTATAAAAAATAATAATTTCTTTTACCTATTATTTTTTGGAGAGAAAAATTTAATATTTTGATTTCATAATAATTTTTAGTTATATTCAACCATAAATTTATATCTTTTATTATATGATTAAATTACCCACTTAGATAATTACAAAAAAAGTTTTACCATCTTATATTATTTAATTAATTGATACTTACTAAAAAGATTTAAATAATATTACTTGCTCAAAATTTAGAATTTAAAATTACCAACTAAAATATTTAACTTTTTTTACCAACTTTTTGTTCATTTTTTGAATCTTACTTACTAGATAATTGTTATTTTCTTTATACTTCCTAATTTTTATTTATTTTCTATTACACACTAATTTCATTTATTCTTTTACATTCTTTATTTTTTAAATATCTTTACGCCCTATAAAAATATTATTTTTTATTATACTCACTAACATTTATTATTTATTATCTTACTAACTAATTATTTTTTTATTCTTCAATTTTACTCTCTTAAAATAAAAAGATTTATACTGACTAAAAATAAAAAGATATAAGTTACTATCTTTAATTTTTGAATATTTTTTTTACTCTCGGCTTTTTATATTATTTAAATAAGTACAAATAACTAAAATTTAATTATTAATTAATCTACTGACTTAAATTAATTGAATTTTTACTTTCTACACAATTAATTTTTTTTTCACTTGCTAAAAATTATATTTTTTTGTACTCACTTTTTTATTTATATATATTTATTTACAATCTAAATATTATTAGAATAATTTACACTCTAATAATAAATTATAAAAAATACCGACTGAATTTTTTTAGAAATAAATTAATACTCACTGTTTATTTTTAAGAATTAATATTTTACTATCTATAATAGTCAAACTTTTTTACCGACGACTTTATTATTATATTTTATTACTATCTATATATTTAAAAATATTTTTACGAACTAATAATTATTTATTTTAATTTACTGACTATATTTAATTTATATTTTTATTTACTTTCTATATCAAATTATTAGTTTATACTCTCTATCTTTATTTATTATGTTTTACTTGCTTAATAAATATTTTTTCTTTTATTTTACTCATATCTAAAGTATATAATTTTATTTTACATTCTAAAAAAGTTTATTTGATTTTTTACACACTAAAAATAAAATTCTATATACTATCTAAATTATTATTTGAATTCCTAACTCACTATCTTATAAATAAAAAATTTTGACAATCTAATTATTATTTATTATTAATAAACATTCTATTATTATTTTAAATAGATACAAACTAAAGAAATTATTTTATCTTTTAACTGACTATAAATTATATTAATTATAAATTCTAACTCTCTAAAATTATTCTTTTTTTACAAACTAATATAAAAATAGTATTTATACTAACTATTTTTTTAAATGTTTCATACTAACTTATATATATTTAAAAATTATATTTTACCGTCTATATTGAATTAATAATTAATACTTTCTTTTGATTATTTATTTTTTATTTACGGACTTTATATTAATAAATTAAAATTACTATCTAATTTTTTTAAATTATAAAAATACATTCTATATATTTTTTAATTTTTTTATATACCGTCTTAAATTATTTTAATAAATACCGACTATTATTTATTATTAAATTTTTATTACTCACAAAAAATAATTGAATATTTTACATACTAATTTATTTTATTATTATTTTACTATCTGAAATATCTTATTATTTTTTAAAATTTTACAGCCTTAAAATATAATTTATAATTTACACACTAATATTTCAAAAAATAAAATACCGTCTTTCCAATATTATATAAATTATACAAACAAAAAAATTAATTTGAAAATAATTACTCTCTAAACAAAATATCTAAAACAATTTTTACTTTCCATTACATCTAAAATAAATGTTTATTTTACTTACTACAATTAAAAATATTTTACAAACTAAAAATAACAAAAAAAATAACCATCTTTCTTTATATTCAATAAATTGATCTTTAGTAAACATATCATAAATCTTTTTTTTAAACATAATTTGTTTAATAGGTTTAAATTTAGTTAAATTATTTTTTTGTTTTTCAATATCTTCCAAAATATATTTAAAATAAACTCCTTTATCATCTTTTAAACTTCCTAAATGAATTCCAATAACAGAATTATTTCTATTAATTAAAATAATAGGAGTTCCAGAAGAATTTCTTATAGAATTAATATTATGAATAATTTGAAAGTTATTTATTTGTTTTATTATTCCATTTAAAATTTCAATTTCTTTTCCTTTTGGATATTGAATTAAATGTATTTCTTCATTTTTATATTCTTCATCAGGATTATTTGAAAAAATATTTGAATCAATTTCTAAAAAATTTTCAAAATTATCTTCATCAAAAATTTCAACACAAGAATAATTTAATTTTTCATTTGTACAAGTAAATCTTTTATAAGTTATTTCAATATATTTTAATATATTATTATGTTTAATTTTTATTTTTGAACCATTTTTAAGTTGATTTTCATTTAAAACATCATTAGATGTTAATAATAATTTTATTGGTTTCTTTTTTATTGTTGTTTTACAAAAAAATCCTGTTCCACATCCTGTAATTAATTTACATATTGCATTATAATTAGAATTTTCTGGATTAAATTCTGCTTCTTTTAAATCATTATTTTCTTTTTCCATTTCTGTTTTTGAATATATATTAATTTTTTTATTTTTAAATTTAATTTTCAAAAAAAATTGTAATTTTATATATTTAGTTTATAAAAATATTTTAAATAAAATAATAAAAATTTTTTTCATTTATTTTTCTTCTTTTTCAATAATTTCAACTTTATTTCCTTTTTCATTATTTTCACTTTCGTCATTAATACTATTATTATCTTTTTCACTTTCAACATCTAATTTAGTAACATTTTCATGATTAATATTAACATTAATTTTAGTTGTATTACCACTATTAACATTATGATTATCATTTGTATGATTATTATTATTTTCTTTAATTCCAACACTTTGATTTAATTCTTTATCAAAAATATAACCATTACCTTCAATAGGCTTTAAAATATAACATAATAAAGTAAATAAACCTAAAGAAATACATTGTTCTAATAAATCTGTTATCCATTTTATATAACATAACATCATTGTTCCACTAAAAATTTTACATAAAATAAACATTATTGTATAAGAAAAACAAATTATTAAAATTATATATAATGAATATGATATTCTATCTATAATTTTTTTTGAATTCTCTAATTTCTGTTTTTCATATCTTATTGATAAATCTAATAATGGAATATATATTAAATAATACCATAAATAAGCATTTGTTCCTAATAAAAAAAATGAAAATAATGGTAAAAAACCAAAACTATGATTTATAAAATCACTTTCATAAGAAACTAAAGAAATTTCATATCCAACTGCAAAAAAGAAATATAATATAAATGCTAAAGCGAATAATCCCATTTTTTTTAAATCAAATTTAAACTTATTAGTTACAATAAATCCTGTTGTTATTATATAAAATATTATTCTTATTAAAGAATTCTTTATTAATCTAAAAAATATTTCTGCTGTTTTAAAAGAAAAACTATATCTTCCATTATTTGATAAAGTTACGAAAAATTCTAATCTCATAATATTTTCTAATAAAATAAAAGGAATATTTATACTAAATAAAGTCATTAATAAATTTATTTTTTCATGATTAAAAACCATTTTTACAATCCAAAAAATATTCCAAATAACATAATAAAAAGTTAAAAAAGAATATAAAGTTATTCTATAAAAATTTTCTGCTGAATCAAAACTATTTGTATTATAAAACCAAATTGAACCAGAAAGAGAAATTGAAGAACTTTCTTTTGTATATTGTTTATTTTTTAATTTATAATTACAATATAATAAATAAGCTTTTGCTATTCCTTTTGAATAAAAAGTATTTCCATCTTTTAAATATAAATCTTTTTTATCTTTATTATTACTTTTTAAATCTATTAAATCATAAAATAATATTTTTTCATAAATTTTTTGATGGAAATTTTTAAAAGTTTCTATTCCTTCTATACAAAAATCATCTATTACTTTTGATTTAAGATTAAAATTAGATTGTGATAAAATTATAAGAATTTTTGATATTGTATATTCATCTTTTGAATTTAAATTTGGTAAATCAAAAGTATAGTTAAAACCTTGTTTTATTGGACCATTATTTTTTGAGTAATTATTATAAATAAAAGAATGAAAATATTTTAATTTATTTGAATGAAGTTTATATGAAGAAAAAGTGATATTTTCTGATAAAATTAATGGTAATATTATTAAGAGAAGAAAGAAATTAATTTTCATTTTATTTTTTTTAATTTATTAAATAAATTTTAAAGCATTTGAAAAAAAGAGAATAATTTAAAAATATTTTCAAAAATTAATAATATTTAAAATATTAATTCCAAATTTATTTAAAAATTTCCAAAATTATTTAATTGTTTCTCAAATTTATCAAAAGGATTTTCATTATTTTCTTTTTCAAAATCATTTATTTTTTTTTCATAATCATCAAGAATATTATTATTATTATTATTTTCATTTTTTTTACTATTATTATTCTCATGATTATCATTTTCTTCTTGTCCAATAACTTCAAAATTTTTAATTTTATTTTCTAAAAATTTGAAATTATCATCAATATTTCCTTTGCTTATTTTTTTTTCAAATTCATTTAATTGATTAGGTTGATTTTCATATCTTAGGCAAATTTTTTCATATTCATTTTTATTTTTATTTTCTTTTTTTTTATCTTTAACAGAAGAACAATTTCCCATATTTAAAAATAGTAATTTTATTAAATTAAAAAATTAAATTTAAAAATTATAACATATAAACAAATAAATATGAACTATATATAATATTTATTTAATTAAAATTTGGTTTATTCATAATTTCATAAAATTCATTAAAAGTAATTTCTTTTCCATTTTTAGTAACAGTTTTTATTATATCTTCAATAATTTTCTCATCCATATGATCACCAATATCATTTAATATTCTTTTTATATCATTAATATTTATTCCTTCTGAATTAGGATTACTTTTAAATAAATGAAATATTCTTTTTAAATTATCTTTTGATTCTCTTGATATTATTTCTTCTTTTATTATTTCAATAAATTCTTCAAAATTTATTCCTTCTTTATATAAATCATTATCTTTTATATTTCTTATAAATTCATATATTATTGGATTTTTAGATTCTAATCCTAGTGTTGTCATTGCCTCAAATATCTCACTCGGAGAAATTGTTTCTGTTTGTTCATTTACAAATAAATCAAAAGCTTGTTTTAAATCATCTATTTCATCTTGTGAAAGACATTTATTTTTCATTTTTAAAATTATTTTTTAATTAATTTAAAAAAATTCAATTTGGTAATTTTTATTTATTAATAAGATAAAATATAAATGTTGAAGATAGAATTTTTCTAAGGTAAAAATAAATAGAAATAATATAAACATAATAAGATATATCAGAATAATAATAACCAATAATAAGAAAAATAAAAAATTTGAATAAAAAGAAAAGTAATAAAAATAAAGAGGTAATAAAGAAAAAAAGTCTCAAAAAAATACTAAATCTCAATTATGAAAAAAAAAAAACACTGAATAAAAATTTAAATCAAATGTTAGAAGTTTCTGAAATCACTTTGAAAACCCAAAAAATATTAATATTAAAAATAATAAATAAATAAAAACAAAAAATAAAAAAATATTAAAAGAAATAGATACTAAAATTATTAATTAAGAAGAGACAGTTATAAAAATATTTAATAAGTTGATAAATTTTTGAAAAAAAATGACAAAATCCATTATAAAGGAAATTTTTGGATAAAATGAAATTTGATTTAAAATAAATAAAAATTGAAAAATAAAAATAAAAGGATTTTATTTAAAAATACATCAATTGATGATTATATTGTTGAAAATTTAAAAATTAAAGAAATATATTTATCTTTTTTTAATAAAAAAATAGAGTGTTTTATTAATAAAAGCAATTATAAAATAACTTTTAAAGAAAATTTTGTTATTAAAAAGTTGAAAATATGGGAAATAAGTTAAATGATAATTAAATGATTAAAAAATTTGATTTATATACTTTAATTTCAATTCAAAAAAAAATTTAGAATTGAAAATTAAAAAATTGAAAAAAATGAAGATATATTTAATGATTATTAAATAATTAAAAATTTAAGACTTTTCAAAATTCAAAACGTAAATATAACAAAAGTCTTTTATAATTGTAAAGTATCAGAGAAATAATATTATCATAAAGATTTTGATTTGAAAGAAGCCAAAATCCAATTTTTCAATTTAAAAAATTCTAATTAACTTTTCTCTAAAAAATAATTAAAATATATAGTAATTAATGAATTTTATTTTTTTAATTTCATTGAACTTTTACTTTTATTCTTTTTTTCTTTATAATTATTATTTGAATTATTAAAAGACATATGTTTCTTTAAAGGAATTTTTTTATTGTTATTTTGAATAACTTCATTTATTATATTAGTATATATTTTAGGAATATTTTTATTTTTATTTTTAATATCTTTTTTATAAAAGTCAACAGGATAAGAAGTAGAAAAATTTTTATTTTGATTTAAAAGGACATTTAAATTTTTAGGAGAAGTAATTTTAAAGTTTGTACCTTTAATTTTATTGTATAATAAATATTCATCTTTTTTATTTTCTTGATTTATGTTTTTAATTCTTTTTAAATGTTTACATGAATTACATCTTTCATTAGAAATACTTTTTCTATTATTATAATTTAAACTAATATCCAAATCAGTTTTAATTAATAAATTATCATTTTTAATTCCAATTTGCATACTTTTAATACTTTTTCTTTTTTCTTTATTATATAAATTAACTTTATTATTATTAATGCTATTATTATTATTATCAATAATATTTTTTTTTTCCATTAAATAATTTCTTAAATCTAAATATTCAATAAAAGGAATTTTATCTTTAATCCATCCAGAACCAAAAGATAAAATATCTAAATATTTCATAGGATTATAAATATGATTTAAAATAATAGAATTATTTAAAATTTGATAAATATTAGGTCTACTTAGTTTATTATTTTTTAACATTAAAGAAATAATTTCAAATAATTCACAAGAATAAATTTCATTATCAATAAAATTAATTTTTCCTTTTAATAAATTAGAATAAAAATCAACTTGACAAAAATCAGAAGAAGAAAAACACATTTCATAAATACACATTCCAATACTCCAAATATCACAATTTGAATCATAAGATTCTTTTTTAATTATTTCTGGAGGAGAATAAAAATAATTTAATGAAGAAAATAAATCTTTTAATAATGATTCTTTTTGATATTCACATAAATTAAATCCTCCCAATTTAATTTTATTATTTTCATAAAGAAAAAAATTTCCATTTTTTATATTATGATGTATAATATTGTTCATATGTAAAGGATAAATTGAATATAACATTTGAATTAAAAATTCCCAAATTAAATTTTCTTCAAAAGGAGAATTTTTTTTTATTATTAATTGATGTAATGTTTTTTTTTCAAAATAATCTACAATTAAATAATAAAATTCATCTTCTATTATTATATCATAACAATGAATTAAATTTTCATGATAAGGTAAACTTGCAAAAATTCTTATTTCATTTATTTCAAAATCTGTTAATTTTCCTGATATTCCAATATTACGATTAAACCTTATCATACAATATTTTTTTTTTGTTTCTTTATCTATCACTTTTGATATAGTTTTATTTTTTGATTGTTCTATTATTTCTATTAATTCATATTTTGATGGACCTAATAATTCAAATGTTATTGTATTTAACATTTTTTAAATTAATAATTAATAAAAGGAAATATTTTTTTATAAATTATTTTCAAATAAAAAGTTGAAAATAAATTTTTCAAAATGACGATTAAAATGTATAAAATTAAATCAATATAAATATTATGGCTCAATATAACTTCTTATTGTTTAACTTATAAAAATATTGATAATGATTATTGAAAAAAACAATTATTAGCAATATTCAATATTAATTTTTTATATTGATTAATTTTTAATTACTTTTTATAAAATGATTTAAAAAACTAAATTATTTAAAATCAAAAAGATTCATTTATTTTATAAAAGATTTATTTTTATAATATTTAATTTAGATTTAAATTTAAGAAATATTAATTAATAAACATAATTCACACTATATGCAAATCATAAAATTAGAATTTTTTACATGAAAAGTTATATTCTTAAAATCTATATTATATACTAAAATATTTTCAATTTAAGAAATCAATAAAAGTTTACTAATATTTTTTTATTTTTAATTCAGTTCAAATATTATAATGTACTCTCTCTTATAATCTATATTTTTAAAAATTATAAAAAGTATCTACAACAAATATTTTTTGATTTTTTTTATGCCATAAAGAAAAAGGATAATCATTTAAAAATGCATTAAAATAACTTAAAGGAATTTCAATTTCTTGATGAAATTTTTGAGGATAATTTAAAATAAAATAATTATTATTATAATTACATAAATTATTTATGTCGTAATTAATATTATTATGCTTTAAATTTACAGAATTTTCACATTTTTTTTTAATATATTTAATAAGTTCATTTCTACCTTGAATTTTTGAATAAGCTATTTGACATCTTTTTCCACTATTAAAAAATTTCCATTTTTTACCAAAAAATTCATGGTAAAAATAAATAATATGAAATGGTTCAATAAAATTTATAAATGCAAAACCTAAATTAGAATTATTTATATAATCTAATGGTAAATAAATAATATCAAATTTAAAAGAGAAATTTATATTTAATTCCTGTAATAATAATTTTAAATTATATTTATTTGGTATATTTCTGATTATTAAAGTTGTCCTTTTATCTTTTACTTTTAATATATTATCTATATGAATTAAATATTTAGGACTATCTAAATTTTCAAATTGTTTTTTTTGATATAAATCAAATTTTTGATAATGGAAAAAATTATTGTTTTGATAATTAGTTGAAAAGTTTTTATTTGGATTATAACTAAAATTATCAAAATTAGAATATAATTGTTTAAAATTCGAATTATTATCAAAAGAATAATTTATTATATTATTTTGATAATAATTTCCATTTGAAATAATATTTTTTGAATCAGGGGTTTTAAAATAAGAAAAAGTATTCGAACTATTATTTGAATATTTTGTTTCATTTGATTCAATGGAGTTATTATTTATATTACTTTTTTCTATTTTTTCTTTTTCCTCATTTTTTTCATTTTTTTTTTCTATAAAATTAAAATTAAAATTTGGTTCTTTATTTTCATCTTTCATATTTAATAAAGCTTTGGATATTTCTTCATTTATTTCTTCATAATCTCCATCGTTCAATTCTTCTTTTTGTTCTATATTTATATTAGATATTATCATTTATTCTTTAAATTAAAAAAAATTAAAAATTTATATTAAAAAATTGTTAATATATTGTTTTTTAAGAGAATTATTTTTAATAAATATCTTTATAATATAATATATTTATTTTATTATTTTACTTTTTCTCTTTTTTGATTTTACAAATAATCACTGATTACTTTAAATATATTTATAAGATAATTTTAAACAAAATCTGATGAAAAATAAATATTAGATATGATAAATTTTTTTTATAGAAAAAAATATTGTTTTGAGAGAAATGAAAAAATTTTTAAATTTTTTCTCAATATAAATAAAATATAATAAAACTTTTGAAAAATTAATTTTTAAAATAATTATTATTTCCATTTTCATTTTTAAAAAGAAAAAAATTTTTATAATTCTTTAAAATTTCATTAATAATTTCCCATTTTTTCAAAATTCTATTTAAATGAGGATAATAATTTATGATATGACTTCATGAAGAGTAGAAAAATGATCAATCACCAAACTTTTGTCAAAATATAATAAATTTTTTTATAATTGGTAATTGTTCCAATTTAATTTTTTGTTTTTTATCAAAACTCTAAATAAAAATATTGTTTTTAATAAAAATTCAATTTTATTTTTGGTGATAGATAAAAATTATTCTTTGAAAATTTTCTTTTTTAACCTTTTTATTGTTAATAGAAGTTGTTACCTAAAAAAATAATTATGAATTTATTTAATAAATTTGTAAATAGTCAAAAAGAATTAGAAATATAAAGAAAAAGAAATAATTCTAATAATTGAGGAGTAAAAAAAAAAAAATAACTAATTCAACATTTTACCAAAATAAGAAAAAAATATTGTTAAAATACTATAAACATTTATAGAAAAGTTAATTACTTAAATAACAATTAGATTTCATATCTCCAATAAATATTTTCAATTTAATATAAAAATAATTAATTTATTTATTCTTTATTTATTATATAATTTCTTATAAATAAGAATTATATTCTAATGATAAAGATTAAAATAAATTATTTATTTCTGAAACGTTTTTAATTATATTTTGTTCCTAATAATAGATATATAATTTTTTCCAATATACTAAGATTATAATTATGTTCTTTATTAATTTCTGTTTCAAATACTTTAATTCTTCAGAATATAATAATCATTTATAAAATTTTTAAATATGAAGAAATTTCATTTCTTCTATTTTAGTAATTTCCTTTCTCAATAAGTGACAATCAAATAAATTAAAATAATTTGAATTAAAAAATGATAATTCATTATTTATTATTGTTTTTTATTAAAATGAATAATTTTGTTCAAACAATTTTTTTTAATTTTTTATAAAATATTTTTATTTATTAATATTTTAATTTATTCTTAATAATTAATCTTAATATTGTCTTTCATATATTATATGGAAAAAAAACAAAAAAAAAGGAAAAACTTTCAAAAAAATAAAAAATTTTATTTTTTCTTTTTTTTCCCTTTTTTTCCTCCTTTTCCTTTTTTATTCCCTTCATTATTATTATCATAAAAATTTTTTTTATCTTTTTTTTTTCCTTTATCAAAATCTTCATTTTCTTCTTCATAATAATTATTATTTTTACTATCTTTTTTTTCCATATTTTTATATTCTTCAACACATTTATTTTTAACATCTTCATATTCATCATATTCCATAATATTACCAATAACTTCTAAATTATAAGCATTATTATCTAAATAAATACCTAATTTATTTAAAAAATCATCTTGTTTAACAGTATCAAAATCTCCTATTATAATTAATAATCTTTTTGGTCTTGTTATAGCAACATTTAATCTTCTTTTATCACTTAAAAATCCAACTTGATGTTTCATATTACTTCTAACTAAACTTAATATTATAATTTCTTTTTCTCTTCCTTGAAAACCATCAACTGTTGAAATTTCTAAATTTTCATATTTTTCAAAAGGGATATTTTCATTTAAAAAAGAAACTTGAGCTGAATAAGGAGTAATTATTCCTATATCTGAATTTTCTACTTTAATTGTATTTAATAAATAATCTATTAATTTTTTACATATTTCTACTTCTCCTAAATTAAATCTTGATAAAGTTTCATTATCAACTGTTTCATAAAATTCTAAACCAGAAGTATTTATTAAAACTAAACTTTTATTAAAAATATCCCATAAATCATTTAATTTAATTTCTTCAATAATATCATTATTATATCTTAAATTAATTAAATCTTCAATATTATGATTTTTAACACTTTCATCAGCTTGTAATTTACTATTATATAATTCATCAGAAGAAAATTTCATAATTTTTTCATTCATTCTATATTGAATATTTAACATTTTACAACATTTATCACCATAAATTTTAATTAATCTATCAAATAAAGTATAACTTAAAATATATTCTGCTTCTTTACTTTTTATTGTTGGAGGTAATTGTAAATGATCTCCAGCTAAAATTAATTTTTTTCCTTGTAAAATTGAAATCCAACATAAACTTTCTGTTGCTTGAGCACATTCATCTATTATAATATAATCAAAAGGATTATTATCAGATAATTCATTATTTAAATAATTTTCTCCACTTCCAACACAAGTTGCTAATATTATATTCATTTTATTATATATATTTATTACTTCTTTTTTATATGATCCTTTTATATCATTTCTTAATGATTTTAATTCTGATTTTAATTCTGATTTTTTTTCTTTATCTTTATATGATAATTTATTTAATTCTTTCTTTTTTTCTTCTATTTCTCTTTTTACTTGTTTTACAAATTTTGCATTTTGTGAATTTTCCATTTTATAATCTAAACAATCATTTATTACACTTGGTAATAATCTTGCAGGATGACCAATTCTAACTAAATCAAAATTTAATTTAAAATTTTTATCTTTTTTTTCTTTATTAAATATATTTTTATATTTTATTAATTTTTCTCCAATATTATCAACAGCAATATTACTTGGAGCAACAACTAATATTTTATTTCCTAATTTTACTAATTGTAATATAATTTCTACTATTGTTGTTGTTTTTCCTGTTCCTGGAGGACCATGAATTAAACCAATTTCATTTACTTTTAAAGCAAATTTAATTGCATTTTTTTGACTTTCATTTAAATTTTCATTAAAATAATTTAAATTATTTATTATATTTAATTTTTCTTCACTATTATCATATGTTGGTTCATCATATATTTCAAATAATATATTTATTAATGGATAACATTTTTCATTAAATTTCATTTCTTTTAATCTTTCTAATCCATTTTTTATTCTATCATATGTCACTTGATTTACTAATTGTATTAAACATAAATTATTTGGTAAATTAGATAAATTTATTTCTTCATCAAATGCTATTAGAATTTTTTTTGAATTAAATTGAGAAACTATTCCTCTATATAATGGAATATCATTTATTTTATCTCCATAAGAAAATAAACCCACTACATCTCCATTATCAAATTTATATTTCGAAATTTTATTTGAAAAATCTGTTTCTGATTTTTTTTTAAATTCTGTTAAATATTTTCCATATGAAGAATATGTTATTTCTTCTATTTTTAATTTTCTTATACATACACCTAATTGTTCTAATTGTTTTGCAGAATAATTTGATATTTTATTTAATATTTCATTTTCTTCTTCTTCTTTTTCTAATTCTAAATTGTAAAGTTGATCTTTTACAAATTCTGATATTAATGATTTTAAATCTGGTTTTGGACCTCGTTTTGATTTTTCCATTTTTTTTTTTAAATATTTTTTTTTAAATTTATTTTTTTTAAGTTTGAATAAAAAAAATAATTTATTATTCATTCTTTATTTATATATATTTTTTTTTAATTACATATTCTCATTTTTTTAAATCTAATTTAAAATTTTTTTATGATGATTTGTTTATTATTTCTGAAATATAATTTTCTAATAATAAATAATCTATTATATTATCTTCTTTTATTTTTTCATTTTTAAATTTATTTTTTAATTCTTCTTTTTCTTGATTATTTAAATTGATTTCTTCTTTATTTAAAAATTCATCTAAATCTTCTAATTTTAATCCTATTATTTCATTATTTTCATCTATTTTAATTTCTTGTTTTGTTAAATTTGAAAAATATTCTTTTGGAGATTTATTATTTTGTTTTATTTTATCAGATAAATTATTTAATTTTTGAATTAAATTATTTTCTTCATTTAAATTTTTTATTTCAAAAGCTCTTTCAATTTCTTCTCCTTCTTCAAATTTATATTCTTCTTCAAAATTTTCATCTTCTTTTTTTTCTTCTTTTTTTTCTTCAATGATATCAACTTCTTTATTTTCTTCTTTTAAACTTTTATTATTATTATTTTCTTCTTCATTAACTTTATTATCATTTTCATCTTCTTTTTTATCATCAAAATTATATTCATCTTCACTTTCTTTTTGCTCTTCTGTTTTATTTTTTTTTTCATCTAAATTTTCATCAACAAAATTATCTTTTAATATATTTAATTTTTCTTCTTCTTCATTTTCAATATCATTATCTTTTTTTTGAATGGATAATTTACTATTGTTATTAATATATTCATCTTTTGAATTTTCATTATTTATTCTATGTAAAATTTCAAAATATTTCATACAATTAAAAGTTTCATTATCTTTTGTTAATAATAAGATTTCTTCTTCTATTTCATTTAAATTTATTTCTGAAATTGCTTTTCTCATATTTTCAAAACTTACAATTCCATTTCTTTTTAAATCATATTTATCAAAAATATCTTTTACTTTATCTTGGTCTAATTGAGAAATAATATTATCTATTTCATAATCTTTTTTTAAATTTTTTTCTTCATTAAAAAGTTCACTCATTATTTGAGATTGTTTTTCTTTTAATAAATTTATATTTTTTATATCTTTAAAAAATTTATTAGCATAATCTAATATTATTGATCTTTCTTCTTTTGTTTTTATATTTAATAATTTAATTAATCCATCGGCATAAATTATAATATTTTCATCATTTGTATAATTATCTGATAAAGTATTTATTGAATAAGAAATAAAATTATTTGGTGAATTTATCCCTTTTTTTTTCATTTCAATATATAAATGATAAAATTCTTCTATTCCTTTATATCTTTCATTTTTATTTATTTTATTATTTATATAATTATTTTTTCCTTCTCTTATTTCCTTTAATTCTTGATTTAATATTTTTTCATTTTTTTTTTCTTGACTATTATTCTTATTATTATTTATTTCTTTTAAATCTTTTATTTCTTTTATTTCTTTTAAATCTTTTATTTCTTTTTCTTCTTTTTCTGATAGTTCTCTTTTATTGTTTAAATATACATTTGACATAAATAATTTTTTAATTAAATTTTCTTGATTTAATATTTTTCTACTTTTTATTTCATTATCTTTTTGAAGTTCATTTATTTGATATTGATATTGATTTAACATTTTATAATTTTCTTGTTCTAAAATATTAATTTTTTTATCTTTTTTTTTTAATTGTTCAAATAATAATTTCATTTGACTCTCTCTTTTTTCATAAAAATCAATTTTTTCATAAGCTTCATATAATTTATTTTTCATTTTATTTAATTCTTTTTCAAAAACTGAATTTTCTTTTTGTAATTCATTTAAATTTGATAATTTCATATTTTTTTTCATATCTTTAATTAATTCTTCTTTTTCTTTATTCTCTTTTGTTAATTCTTTACAACGAATTTTTAAATTTGAAATTAAAGTTTCTCCTAAAAAAATAATTTGATTTTGTTGATTAATTTTATCATTATTAATTTTATTTTTGGTATTATAAAATCCACTTTGACTTTTTTTTAATTTTTTTCTAATTAAATTATCTTTTTCTTCACTTAAATGAACATTAGAAGAACTTCTTTTTTTTATTTTATCTTCTCCAAAAAATAAATTATTTTCATTATGATTAATATCAACAGTTTCATTATGATCTTTATTATATTGATTTTCATCTTCTAATAATTTATTAGTAGAAAAATTCATTGGAATCTTAAATTTATTTAATAAACTATTTTGTTTTTTAATTAAATTAGTTTGTTTTTTATTTTCAACTTTTTGAAATTTATATTGTTGATTTAAATTATTTAATTCATTTTGTAATTTCATACATTTATCAAATAATTTTTCTTTATCCCAAAAATAATCATTATGAGAAAAGAAACTATTAGTATTTTTTTGTTTTATATTATTTGTAAATTGATATTTTTGTTTTTGATGATATAATTTTGGAAAAAAATTTTTTGAAGATGCTGAGAAATCTCTATTTTTACTAAATTTTAAAGGCTTATGAATTGTTGTATTTGGTCTTTTCAATTGGTAATTATTATTCATTGATATATAATTGTTCCCATTTTCCATTTTTTTTTATAATTTTATTATTTTATTATATAATATTTTTTAATAAGAAATGAAAAAGAATAAAATTTTAAATTATATTTAATTAATTAATAAAATTATTTGGAGACCCAAAAAATAAATGAATAGAATATATATAATATAGAAACATTTTACTTTTTATATTTTCTCAAATCTTTTCTTTGAATTAAATTTTATATTTTAATTTTTTTTTGAATTGATTTTTGTGAATTTAAAAGTAGAATTGAATGATTTGGTTTTTTGTTCTTTTTAAAAATATTAAAAAATAATAACTTAAAAAATAATTCTAGAGTTGGAATCTTTTAATATAAAAATACGATAAAATTTTATTTTTTTTCAAGTTTTTTATAAAATCTGAAAATCATAAAAAAATAATTGAAAAAAATCTTTTTAATTAAAACATTGATTCAAGAAGAATAAAAAAAACTTAAATAATTTATTTCATATTTATACTAATTTTTATAAAACAAATAATTTTTAGTAAAAAAAAAACTAATTTTTATTAAATCAAACATATAAGAATTTATCACTCATTGCCCAATTCAATAACCAAATTATTTTATATTTTTTAAAATATTAATTTTATAAACATTTTTCTTGTAAATTTTTTGTAATGTGAATTTATATGATATAAGAAAAAAAAATTTTTTTATAGTTTATAATATATTTTTAAATTTATTTTTGAGAAACTTTTTCAAATACTTTTATTTTTTGACTGTTAAAGATAAAAAAAAATTTGGATTGATTATCTATCTATGAAATATTAGAACTTTTTTAAATGAAATTTAAAAAAATTAGAAAAAAAAATTATTAATTTATCATTTTTAGATAAATTATTCTGATAAAAAAAATTTTTAAATTCAATCAATATAATTTATTATTTATTCTTTGAACAAAAATAATAAAAATAAATAAAATTTAAATAATAATTATTTTAATGTCAAAAAATGATGAAAGAAAGCATTTAAATAAAAGGTCAAAATTTTCAAAATTTTATACTTATTATAAATCTAATTCTTCATACCAAAAAGAGTTTAAATCAAATTCTTCATTTGAAAAAGATATTGATGTTAAAAGTAAAGATACTAATTTACCTTTTTATATTCTTTTTAACGACAATCCAAAAAATAATAATAATTTAATTAATTTTAATGATTTAACAACATTTGAAAAAATATTATTTTTTATATTAACTTTATTAGCTTCAATGCAATTTGGTTTATTTATACATTATTTTGATTATGTGAATAAAAGAAATTATTTTTTTCAAAGTCTGAATTTTTATTTACAAATATTAGTCATTTTATTCTGGAAATTTCAAATAATATTATTTTTTTTTTTTATTTATTATTTTTATTATTCTTTCATTTATCAAAATGAATTTTCAGAAATAAATCAATATGAAAATAATTCTTCTTTAAATATTTCTCTTTTTTCTTATTATTTAAATACTTCTAGTTTATTAAGAGCTATTGAATTAACTTTAAAAGGAAATTTAATTTATTCAATTTTTGCTTTTATTCAATCTTTTTTTTTAATGATTTCTGTATATAATAATTATTTCGGATTATGTTATTTATTTAATTCTTTATCTAATTTTATTCCCTTTTTTTCTGGTAGTTTAATTTCAAAAGATTTTAGATATAAAAAAAAAGTTTTTATAGTTTTTTCATTAATTTTAATTATTTTGGGCTTAATATTTTTGTTAACAACAATTAATAATTCTTATTCTTTTATTGTGTTAATTTGTTTCTTTTTTATTTCATTTTTGTCTCAAAAAATAAATCAAAAATATTATTATGAAGAATTCCAAAATGAATCACCATTTAATTTAATATTTAGTAATTATCTTAATTATACAATAATTTCTTCAGTAATAATTTCATTATATTGTTTATATAAGAAAAAATTTTATATATTTTTATTTTTTGGTTGGTTAACAAATATAAAATTATTTACTTATTCAATAATTGATTTTGGTCTTTTAGGAGCTGTTTATTTACAATTAGTAATTTTTACTTCTTTTTCTAATAAAAAAATCCAAATATTAAAATTTTTAAAATATTTCGAAATTTATATAAGTGATTTATTAGGAATTTTTTTATTTAAAAAATATCAAAATCCTTTTTATAATTTGACATATGTTTTTGGTTTAATTCAATGTTCTTTAGGAATGATAATTTTAGATTATATAAATGAAATAAAATCTATATTAAAAAAAAAATTGTAATTATAAATAAATAAAAATATAAATTGAGTGGTAATTTTTATATTTTATTTATTATTATTTATTGAATTAAAGTAATCATTTAAAATAATATTTATTCTTTAAAATTAACTAGTAACTTTTAATTTGCAATAAAAATTTATTAAAAAAAATAAGGATTATTTTCATCATTTTTTTCAGAAAAAGATTCTTCTGGTTCATCTTTTTTTTCAAAAAAATTATATTCAATTTCAGGTTCTTCCTTTAAAATTGAAATAGGATCTTTTTGTTCTTTAATTTCTTTATCATTTTCAATATAAGGATTCTTTTTTTTCTCTTTTAATAATTTTATATCTTCTTCTTTTAAATTTTTATTTATTTCAGATTCATTGATTATATTTTCTTCATATAAATCTTTTGGAAATTCTTTTTTCTTTTTTTCTGCTTTTTTTATTAAATTTGATTCATATAAATCATGTTTTATAATTTTTTTTTTCATTTGAATTTCTTTTCTTTTTGATTTTTTAATTTTTTTTATTTCATTTATATTTTTCTTATTTATAGTTATTATTCTTTCATCTTTTGAATTTTCACTATCATTTATTTTATTATCTCTTATTTTTTCAGATATATTTTTATTTATTTCATCATCTTTTTTAAAAATTTTCTTCTTATTTAAATCATCATCATATAAATTTTCTTCAAAATCATCAAAATAATGTTTTTTAACTTTTACTCTTTCATCTTCAGGAACAATTTCATTTAATTTTAATTGAATTTCTCTTAATTCTTTATTAATTTCTATTTCTTTTCTATTTAAAACTTTTATTCTTGAATTAAGTTCATTTTGTGTTTCATAATTATTAATTCCTCCCATATTAAAAATCAACTGAAAAAAATTTACTAAAAAAACAAGAAAAAAATATATTTATTTATACTTTAAAAAAATATTCTTATTGAATTTAATATTTTTAATAAAAAATAGAAAGTGTTCTATGATGAGGTTTAATTTTATCTTTTATTTTTTCTCCTTCTTCCCATAAATAAACATCTATTTCTAAACTCATAATATTAAAATTATTTTTTTCTAATTCTTTTTTAATTTCTTCAACACATTCAATAGTAGAAGCTCTAATTTCTATTTCAAAAATAGAAGAATGTAAAATTTCAATTTTATTATCAATTATATTAGATAATTCATCAGAATATTCTAATATATTTAATTCTCTTAATATTTGAGGTACTCTATAATCTGCAAACATTGTTATTTCTTTTATTGTATTTATATCAAAATTTAAAATTTCATTTTCTTCATTTTTTCCTATTTTTTTAATTAAATCTTTATATGCTAAATGTAAATCTGAAACTAAAATTTGAGCTCTTTTATAAAAAAATACTTGTTCTCCTTTATAAATTCCTTGATCTCTAAAACAATAAAAATTATCATTTATTAATTTAATTAATTTAACTGCATTTTTATTTGAATTTTTTATAAAATTAGAACATGAACCAAAATTATTTTTTATTATATAAAATACTTCTTTTATCATTCTTGTTCTTTCTTCTATTAAATTAAAATTGTCTATTTTAAAAATATTATCAATTAAATCTTTTGATGTTATATTTATTAAATTATCTAATTCAAAAAAATTTTGATTTTTTTTTAAAGTTTCATATAAATTTTTTGCTAAATTATTATATTCAAAAGGAGGATTTGGCCAAAAACAAAAATTTAATGTATCTATAATAAATATATATCTTAAAAATTTTTCAAATTCTACTTCTTCAGGAGAAAAATGAGATTCTGACCAATTTGTTGATTTTAATTCTTTTTTTCCATTTATTATTTCTTTTGTAAATTCTAATAATTTTTCTTTATTTATTTTTACATTTTCTGATTTTAACATTATCTTTTTACATGAATTTTTAACATATTCACAAGGATTTGGAAATATTTTTAATTCCATTTTTTATGGATAAATTTAGAAATTTTTTTTTCTTTTATAAATTTTTTTTTTATCTTTTAATAGATTTTATTATCTTAAAATATTTTTAAATAGATTTTTTTTAATTTATGTTTATTATTTTTTTAGTAATAATTATTATTTATGTTTTATTTTTTAAAATAATTTTTTATTAATTTATGTCAGATTATCAATATGAATTTTAATGATGAAGTTTTAAAAGGTTTTTTATTTTTCTCTATTATTAGTATTGGATGTGATTTTTTTATTATATTTTTATTCAGTATGAAAGAATCAAATTATATTATACTTCTAAGAACAATTGCAATTGTTGAAAGTGCATTTATATTTTCTAAATCATTATTTTGTTCTACTCAAAAAAAATTAAATATTTTTAATCTTGAGCAAAAATTATTTTTAAAATTAACTTTCAAAAACTTTGAAATTAAAAAATTTTCCAAAATAAATGAATTTTGTTATTTTTCTTCAAAAATTTTATGCATTATTTTAAATATTTTTTTAAGTATAGAAACAATTCAATTATTAAAAAATCCATTCAGCCAAATTAAAAAAAGGAAATTTTCATATGACACATTAGCATATTTTTTAATATGTATAATTTTTATATTATATTCAACTTTCTCAGAAAATCATTTATATTATTTTCAATTAATTGAAAAAATTCTTTTTTTTATTTTAATTTTTGTAGGAATAATTTCTTTAATAATGTTATTTATAAGATTTTGTTTAAATAATCCTTTATTTAGAACTTTTAGAAAAATGTTTGTATTCAGACAATGTTCATATGTTTTAATAAATATTATTATATTTCTTTTAGAAATCTATTATAATAAAAAAGAATTTTCAACATTTATAATCTTATCTATTGGATTAATATTATTTATATTTAGATTAACTGAAGTTTTTTTAAATAAAACAAAAACATTCCATAGTAGTGATAGATTTGTAAGAATATTTTATATAAATATTTAAAATATATAGAAAAAAGAAATAAAACAAAATATAACAACTTTAATAACATCAAATTTAAATGTAGAATTAACATGTAGTATATTATATGGTTTAACTGCAATATTTCAGAAAAATTCAAATAATAATAATAAAATTGTTCATAATATTCAATATCAAAATATAATTGAAGATGAAGAAATAAGTGAAACAGAACAATTAACAGAATTAGATAGATATTTAAATATAAATGAAGCTAATTATTATAAAAATAAAAGAAAGAAAAAAAAACATAATTTTAGAGATGCAACATTAACAGAATATTATCAAAATGTATTTAAAGGAATTAGAAATGATGATGAAATAACAGATTTAAATTTAATAAAATCCTTTTCACCGAAAAAAAATAAAAATTTAATAGAAAAAATGAATGAATCTCAAGGTAAAAGTGGAAGTTTTTTTTTCTATTCCCAAGATAGAAAATATTTAGTAAAAACAATAACAAATGATGAATTAAATACATTTATAACAATATTAAATTCATATTCAAATTATATATCAAAAAATAAAGATACTTTAATAACAAAGATATATGGTTTATTTTCTATAGAAATAAATATATCAAAAATAAATTTTATTTTAATGCAAAATTTAATTAATTGTAATCCAAAACATATAATAAGAATATTTGATTTAAAAGGAAGTACAATTTCAAGAATAACTCCAAATGTAGAAAAATGGAAAAAAACTCAAACTTTAAAAGATTGTGATTATCAATGGATAATAAAAGTAGAAAAAAATTTAGTTAATTTTAATAATGATCAAAGAAAAGAATTATTAGATGTTTTAGAAAATGATTTAAATTTTTTTAAAAATTTAAATTTAATGGATTATTCTCTTTTATTTATTATTATTGATTTTCCTAATCAAAATGATCCTGATTATCTTCCAATATTAAATTTTTTAGGTGATTCTAAATATGTTGGTCATGTTTTTAAAAGTAAAAATATGAAATATATTTATATTGTTGGAATTATTGATTATTTACAAGAATTTAATTTTAAAAAAAATATTGAAAATAAATATAAGAAATTATTCTATGGTGATGATATTATTAATATTTCTGCTGTTGAACCCGATTTTTATGCTGAAAGATTTTATAATTTTATGAAAAATTATTTGTTTATTTATGGTGAAGAACAATAAATTTATTTTTTGAAATTATTTTTTTTAAAAAATTAATATAAAAATTAACTTTAAAATATATAAAATTTTTAATTATTTAGATTAAAAATTGTTTAATAAATTTCCTTCAAATGTCCAAAAAAAATACAAATAATAAATTTTTAGATCCTTTATTATTTTTAGGAAAATCAGCAATATTAATTCAAGATTATATTTGTCCTTTATGTGAAGGAGTATTAAATTATCCTTCAATGATAAAAAATAGTCAAATAATTTATTGTAAAAATTGTTTAATAAAAGAAAAAAATTTCAAAAAAGAAGAAGAAAAAAATATAATATCAATAAATACAATATTTGAAATAATAGAAAAACAAAAATTAAATTGTAAAAATAAAATATTAGGATGTGAATTTGAAGGAAATGTAAAAGAATATAGAAAACATATAAAAAATTTTTGTAATTTTGAAATGATAAATTGTCCTTTTGAAGGTTGTTTAGAAAAAATATTTAGAATAGATTTAGAAGAACATAAATCACTTTGTGATTATAGATTAATAAAATGTCCAAAATGTGAAAAAATAATGAAATATAAAGAAATAATAGAACATAAAAATAAATTTTGTATAGAAGAAGAAATAAATTGTCCTAATAATTGTGGTAAATTAATTAAAAGAAAAGATATAAATGAACATTTAAAAATATATTGTGATAATAAAATAATGAATTGTCCTTATGAAAAATATGGTTGTAGATATCCAAATAGAATTAGAAAAGAAATTAGAAGACATATGAAAGATGCTTTGGAAGAACATAATGAATTATTACTTATTTATATTAATGAAGTAGAAGAAAAAAATAAAAAAAAAATAGGAGAACTTGAAAATAAAATATTAAAATTAGAAAATGTTGTTAATGATAGTTATTTTATCAAAAAAAAAAGAAATAGAAATGATATTAATATTAATAATAATAATTCAAAGAATAATAAAAAAAATAATATTTTAAAAAAAATTAATGTTGATAATACTAATGTTAAGAGAATTAGTAAAGAAAATATTAAGAATAATGTTCAAAATGATGATATAGATTTAGAAAATATTGATTTTGATATATATTTTAAGAATGATGATAATAATTATATTAATAATCATAATAATTCAAATAATGAAAATGTTAAAGATGATTCTCCAATTTCTTTAAGTGAAGAATATGATTATTTATAATATTTTATTGTAAAAAAGTAATAATCTAAGAAAAATTATATTTTATTTTTTCCTTTTGGATAAATTAAATTGAATTAATTAATAAAAAATTAATAATATATATTTTGATTACATATTATTAGATTTAAAAGTTGATCTTGATTCTTCATCAATTCTAGTTAATAATTTATCAATTTCTTGTTGAATTAAATTTTGTAATTTTTTTCTTGTTTTCTCATCTAAATTATTTTCATTAGCAAAATTCTTTGCTAAAAATTCTGCAGTGTCTCCTTCATAAACATAAACTTTTTTTTTCATTCCATGTTTTAAATTTACATCTATTTGTAATATTGGATTATCATTTTCTTTAAAATTTTTTATATTATTATTAATGCATTTGTTATTATTATTTTTATTATTGTTTATATTTTTTTTATTCTTAACATTATTATTAATATTATTATTACTAATATTATTTTTATTACTTATATTACTATTATTCAATTTATTATTTTTCTTTTTTGTTTTACTATTACTATTACATCTAATTTTATTTTTAATTGGAGTTTTACTAAAACTATTATTAGATGATTGAACAAAACTTCTTTTATTATTATTTTTATTACATTCAGTTTTAATTTGATTAAAATCAAATTTTTTATAATTTTTATTTTCAGAAAAATTATTTGGATTTTGAATTAAAAATTCTCCTCTTTCAAAAGCGCTTTCTCTTATTTCTCTTTCTTCTCTTCCTTTTTGAAGTCTTTGATTAAATTTTTGTATATCATAATCATTTTCAACATCATAATTTTTTTTAAAAACTTCATAATTTACACTATTAATCTGAGGTTTAAAAGTTAAATCTTTTTTATATTTTTCTACTTCAATTTCATCTAAAGTTTTATCTTTTTTATTTAAAATTTGTTCAGTTCCTTTTTTAAATAAAAAATCCATTCTTTGTTCATTTATTGAAGTATTATTATTTTTTCCTACTGGAATTATATTATTTTTATATTGAGCATTTGTATTTATTTTTGGTTTAAATGTACAATTTATTTTTTCTTCTTTTTCTTTTTGTTCCAAATATTTTTCTTTTTCTTTTTCTAAAAAATTTTTTCTTTTGAAATTAGATAAATATAATTGTTCAATTCTATTTAAATTTGTATTTGATTTATTTCTTTTTTGTTTTTTTATATTATTATTTTCTGAACTATTTTCTGTCAAATTATTATTTCTATTTCTTTCATTAATTTTTTGTTTATTTAAATATAAATTTGATTTATAAGAATTAACAACAAAATTTGAGGTTGTTGCTCTTAACATTTGTTTTTTTTTAATATTTTCAGTCGAAAATTCATTATTAATATTATCTTTATAAATATTAGGATTACTATAATTTTGATAAAAAACTAAAAAATTTTTAAAAATTAATTCTGCGTGTGTACAAGTTATAATAAAATTTTCATTTGAATCAAAACCTCCAAATTTCATATTTTTTATTATTCTACTTTGTAATTCTTTATTAATATATTCTAATTTTACAAGTTTATTTTCTACTGAATGAGATTGAACAACAGAATTATTTTTTTTAAGTAATTTATGATTTGAATTTGTATTTATTTTTAAATTTTTTTCACTTATTGAATTTGAAATTTGTTTATTATTATTTTCTGAATTATTATTCATTTGATAATTTGATAAAATATAATATTCAAATAATTTTAAAATTGATAAAGAAAATATAAATAAATGCTCTATATTTATTAAATCTTTTGAATCTTTTAAATTTTCATGAATTTCATTTAATAAATTATTTATATTTTCATTTTCAGATTGTGATTTAGGGATAAAATTTAAATTTATAAATAAATTTTTTAATTGATTATAATTTAATTTTGTTATATCTCCTGATTCAGTTAATATTTTTTTTATTTCTTTTTTAAAAGAATTTTTAAATTTATTGTATAAATATTTATTTGAAGTTGATGCAGCTTTATAATTTATAATTTCTTTTCTTTTTTTATTTTCTAAATCTTCTTTTTCTTTATTCTTTTTTTCTCTTACTTTATAATCTTGGTATAAATTATTTAAATATTCTTCATTAATATTACTATTAGTTGAATTTCTATTTTTTTCAATTTTTTTTAAATTTTCTTTTTCTAATTTTTTTATATTTTGATTATATAATCTACTAAAGACTTCTTCTCCTTTATATTTTTCTTGTGCCATTTTTTCAGAAGAAATTTGAATTTTTGGTTTTAATTTTAATTCTTCATCTTCTTTTTTAAATTGACTATCTTTTATATTTGAAATTTTTTCTAATTTTTTTTGTTGATATTCTTCTTGATCTTTCAAAAATTGATTTAAATTTCGTTTTTTATCATTAATATTTTTTTTATTTATTTGAGGAATAAAAGTATATTTTTGATGAAATTCTTCTTCTTTTTTTAATTTAATTTCATTTAAATTTTTGTTTTTTTTTTCAATATATGATTTAATTTTTGACGAGATATTTATATTTTTTTTAAAATTATATTTTTTCAATTCATTTTCAATTGTATCTTTATCATTTATTAACACATCATAAAATTCATTATTGTTTTTATTATTTTTTTTCATTATTTTTTCTACTACTTTTGTTAAAGCTTGATTAAAATCTAAATCTTCATCTTCTTCTTTTTCTGAAATTTCTTTTATTTTTTTATTTAATTTTATTTTTTTATCTTCATTATTTCCTTTTTCTATTGGATTATTTATTAAGAAATTTATTAAATCTTCTTTTGAATAATTATCAATATTTAAAATACTATTATTATTATTTTCATTTATATTATTATTATTTTTTTTTATAGTTTCATTTATTGAAGTAGAAGCAACTATATTTTTTACTTCATTTTGAATTCTTTGTATAGTATTTTCATTTTTGTTATCTTTGTTATCAATATTTATATTATTTATATTATTTGTAATATTTTCTTCTTTTTTTCTTTCTGATGATTTTAATAATGTATCATCAAATCCATCATCATTATCTATTATTTCATCATCTTCAATTTCTTCATTTATTTCTCCTTCATCATATAAATTTTTTCCATTCATTTTTTTAAGATTATTTTTTTTTTAATTTTTTTAAAATTTAAAAGAATAAAATTAATATAATTAATAATTTAAAATTACCCTTTTGATTAAAAATAACAAAATATAAAAAAATAAATTATTTTCCTTTTTTTAAAAATCAAAATCAGTTAGATTATTATTTGCTGTTACCAAATTATTTAAATCAAATAAATTGTTATTTTTAATTAATTCATTTTTTAATAAATTTTCTTCTTGTTCATTATTGTTGTCCAAAGGAAAACTATCATTATTATTATAATTTTTTTCTTGATATTGAATATTATTATTCATTTGATTGTTATTTCGAAAAAAATTATTGTAATTTTGAAATGAACTTATATTGTTATTTGATAAATTATTCTTATTTGAATTATTTATATTAAAATTTTGAGGAATATTTAAATTTATACTAGCAGATAAATTATTATTACTATATACTTTATTAGATGGATTTATATTGAAATCTTGACTATTATTTAATATTTGGAAACTATTTTGTAAAGGATTAACATTTAAATTAATTGATTGAGATAAACTTCTATTGTTATTCGTATTATTATTAATATTATTTATTTGATTATTATTATTAAATTGTTGTTGAGAAAAGTTATTATTTTGATTTATATTATTTGATAAATTATTATAATTTGCTAAAGGTGCTTTTGTCATATTTGAAATTTGAGAATTATTTAAAGAATTATTCATATTATTATTGTTATTTTGGTTTTGTTGATAATTAAATTCATTTCCCTGAGAAATATTTTGATTTATATTATAATTAGGTGTAGTAGTTTGATTAATATTAAAATTATTATTTGTTATAATTTGAGATTTATTTAAATAATTATTTTGAATATTTTGATTCATATTAAAATTATTATTATTGTTTTGATTCATATTAAAATTATTATTATTATTGTTTTGATTCATATTAAAATTATTATTATTGTTTTGATTCATATTATAATTATTATTTGTTATAATTTGGGATTTATTTAAAGAATTATTTTGAATATTTTGATTCATATTATTATTATAATTTTGATTCATATTATTACTATTTTGATTCATATTATTATAGTTTTGATTCATATTAAAATTGTTATTATTATTTTGGTTCATATTAAAATTGTTATTAATGTTTTGATTCATATTATTATTATTATTTTGATTCATATTATTATTATTTTGATTCATATTATTATTAAAATTTAAATTCATATTATTATTATTATTTTGATTCATATTATTATTATAATTTTGATTCATATTCAAATTGTTATTATTGTTAAATGTTTGACTCATATTATTTAAAGGTTGATTAATATTAAAATTATGAGTAAAAATTTGACTTTTACTTAAGCTATTTCTACTATTATTAGGTTGTGTTTTTAGGTAATTTAATTGTTGATTATTGACATTAAATTGTTGGTTATTATTATTATTAATACTATTTGAGCTTCTATTAGAATTATCAAAATTATTCATCATATCAATTCTAAAATTATCTTTATTTGAAAAAGTATGTTGAAAATTAAAAAAATTATTATTATTATTTTTTAAAGGAGAATCATTTTCAAAAAAGTGAAAACTATTTTTTTTTTGTATACTCATATAATTTGGAACATTTACACTACTTCTCAAAAAATTATTATTCCCAGTATTAATTATTAAATTAGTTCTCATATTAATACTACTTATTTTTTTATTTGGAGAATTAAAATTATTTATATTATTATGATCTTGAAAATCATTAATATTATCTAAAATATTTTTATTATTATTAAAAATACCGTTAAATTCTATATTTTTTGACATATTATTATTTAAACTTTGACTAGAATTTTTTTCTTTTATATTATAATTACTTTCTGTTTTAGAATAAGAAGAAGATTTTGATCTAAGAAAAGAAGGAATTTTTTCAAATTTACGAGATTGATTATTATTAAAATTAAAATCATTATTAAAGTTATTATTATTTAAATTATTATTATTTTGTTCATTTTTTTCTTTTTCTTTTAATTTATTTCTTTCTTCAATCATTAAAATATCAAATTTTTTATGTTCAATTATTAAATCAAATTTATTTGATTTTGTTTGATAAATTTGAAATGGAATTTCTTCAAGTATAAAATTAACATCAAAAGTATTTTTATAAGAAGTATTTTCATAAGAAATTTCTCCATCAATTTTTAAAGTTTTTTTTTTTGAAGCTCTTGAATGAAATATTTCAATAATATGATTTATTCCATCAATTTTAAATTCCCAAAGATGATGTTGTTTTGACATTTTTATTTTACTTCCAATATCTTCTTCATAATAATAAAATTCTGATAATCTTGATAATGATGACATTATTTTTTTTATTCAATTAATTATTTACAATTTTTGTAAAATTATTATTTTTCCTTCACAACTAAAAATTAAAATGAAGTAACTAATTAATTCTTACTAAATAATAATTTTTTATATTAAAATAAAGTAAACAAATAAAATAGAATTCAAATTGAAATGGATGATATAAATAAAGAAAATGAAGAAAAAAAAGAAGAAAAAAAAAATGAAATAGTTACAATAAAAGATGAAAATGATTTAAAAAAAAATATATTAAAAGAAAATGAAAATGAAGAAAAAAAAGAAGAAAAAATAAATAATATTGTTACAGTAAAAGATGAAAATGATAAAAATGATAATAATTTAGAAAAAGAAAATAAAAATGAAGAAAAAAAAGAAGAAAAAATGAATGATATTATTACAATAAAAGATGAAAATGATATAAATGAAAATAATATTGAAAAAGAAAAAGAAGAAAATAATGATGAAATAATAAATACATCTATAAATACTAATCAAAAAGATAATAATAACAAAAAAGAAAATATTAATAATAATCTTGATAAATATCTTTTATGTCCAATCTGTAATAATGAATTAAATCTTCCTTTAGAATGTAATTCATGTCATAAACTTTTTTGTGGAAAATGTATAAATAATTATTTAGAAAAAAATAAAACTTGTCCTTCAAATTGTAAAGAAGTAATTTTAAAAAAAAATAGAATAATGGAAAGTATTGTTGAAGAATTAATTAAAATAAAATCTTTTAGAGAATTAAAAGAAAAAACAATTAAACCTACTCCAATAATTAATATAAATAAAAATTTAAATGTATATAATATTAATAGTATTTATAAAGGAAAAGAAGATGAAAAAATAAAAGAAGAAGAAAAAAAAATAATTCCAAATGTTGAAGATATAAATAAATATGATTATAAAATGAGATTTGAAGAATTATTTAAAGATTTTTCAAAATTTAAAAGTCAATTTAATAAAGTTAATGATGAAAATTTTGAATTAAGAAAAAAAAATTGGGATTTAAAAACAGAAAATATAAATTTAACTAGAGAAAAAGATCTTCTTGTTGAAACTTTTAATAAATTAATTAAAGAAGTAGAGGAATTAAGAGAAAAAAAAGTAAGTCAACAAAAAGATTTTAAAAATTTAAGTAGAATAAATAAAAATAAAAATCAAGATATAGAATATTTCAATGATATTGAAAAATTAAAAGAAGAAATTTCTAAATTAAAAAAAGATGAATCTGAATTTAAAAAGATTAATCAAATATTAAAAGATAAAAATATTAAATTAAATGGAGATATTGAATCATTAAGAGAAGAAATGGGATATAATGAAGATTATGAAGATGAAGATGATGAAATTGATTCTAGAAAGAAAAAAACTGAATGGTATTAAAAATATATTGTTTTATTTTATTTTTCCAATTAATATTAAATTATTTATAAAACTTTATTATTTTATAATAGTTAAATAACTTTTGTTAATCTAATTTTTTAAAGTTTAAAGTTTGGAAAATAAGTTTAATAAATTTTTTTTAATTAAATATTTTTTTTGGAAATTATAAAAAATTATTGTAATTTATTTATTTTTATTTAATTTATTTTTTGAATATAATCATATTTATCTTCTAATTCATTTGCTCTTAATCTTCTTGGTTTTACCATAATTCTTCTAATAATAATGCTTAATAATATAATAACCAATAAAATTAATAAAAAAATAATTATTATAGAATAATTAAAACTTTTCATTTTCTTAGAATTATATAAACCAATTATTCCTTTATCTTCATCAAAAATAATTTGATATTTTTTAAAAAAAACTTCTCCAAATTCCCAAAAAAAATCAGTTGACTTTTCTCTAAAAATAATAAGAAAAAAATATTTATCTTTAACTTTCATAAACAATTCATTATAATTAAAATCAAAAGTATAATTTAATTCTTTATGATAAAAATATAAATTAGAAAAACTTTTAATATTAATATTTTTATCACAATAAAATCCTTTATAAAATTTATTATTAGAGTAAAAGATTTGACATAAATTTTTTTGAATATATTCATTAAAAAAATTATTACTTAAATATTCAAATATATTATCACTTGCAATAATTCCTCCTAAATCTAAATTAAAAATAACATTTAAATCAATATTTAAATCTTTTTTTCCAAATTTAATATTATCAAATTTAATATTCCAATTTATAAAATCTTTAATTTTTTTCATATTAACACTTATAAAATTTTCTTTCATTTCATTATTAAATTCATGAGGGTAATTTCCTATAAGTATTTCTCCAGAATTATCTTCTTGAAAGTGAAAATGAAAGGAATATGAATTTATTATATTTCTTTTTTTAATTAAATTTATAAAATTTACAGTGTCTGATGCATAATTTTTTATTTTTTTTCTTAAACCTATAATTCCTCCTTTTATATTTTTTAAAATATTTGTTCCTAAAATAAAAGTTAAATTTTTTATTTCAATATTTTTTTCAAATAACATATTATCCCAAGAAACAAAACCTCTATTAAAATATTGACTATTAAAATCTTGTTCAAAACCTTTTTCAAGTTGATGATAAGTTTTAGAATTTTTTTCTTGATAAATTCCTTTTTTTTCATTTGAAATTATCATAAATTCATTTAATGAAAATTTTATTTGAATTGGAATTTCCTGATAAGGACTTCCTACTTTTATTTTAGTTATATAAATATTTTCTGTTATAAAATCTAGATAATTATTTTCATTTATTTCATTTGGAATTTCTTTTATAAAAAGTAATTTCAAATAACAATTAATTATTTCAATATTAAAAAACACAATAAGAATAATCAAAAAAATAAATTTCATATTTTATTCTTTTTTATCAGAGAGATATAAATAAAATAACTTTGTAGAATTTGGAAATGAGATAACAATTATTAGATTGAAATTAAAAAACAAAATTAATTTATAGAAATAGAAAAATATATATCCATCAATTGAGTTATTAAATGAAGTAAAAAATATATTATTCGAAAAAATTGTTTTTGAATCCTTAACAATAATAAATATTTATTTTTTAATTTAAAAATAATATTTAAATAAAATATTTTATTTATTCTAATTGAGATTTAAAAGAATATTTTATAAAAAGAAAATCAAAATATTTTAAATACAGTATTTTTTAGAAAAATCTGTTTTTAGACTTCAAAAAAAAAATTATTGTGTTTTCATAATTAGAACAGATTTTTAAATTACCTTATCATCTTAATAATTCCTTTAAAATATATTTTTATTTATTTTAATTTTCAAAAAGAATTTATAATAAAAAACTACAAAAATTATAGTCTATATGCCAACCAATCTTAATTGAAATCATTAATGAGAAAAGAATGAATTAGAAATATTAAACTTTACATGAAACAATAATTTTCGAAAATTTGTTTATCGATATAAATTAAATTAAAAGAAAAATTCTAAATATCTAAACAACTAATCTATAAGAATAAAGGTTAAAAATATTAAATTCCTTTAAAATATATAAAAAATCTAAAGAAATAATATTTAAAATTGTTATTTATTTATATTTAATGTTTCGAGAAACTAAAATTCTTCAAATAGATAATTATATCAAATTTAATTATAGAGATGTTGAAACAATTAATAAAGAAATCAGAAAATATATTCAATTGAATTTATAAATAAATATATTACTTTCGATATTAAGAAACAATAAATAAAAAAAGAAAAATTACTAACAAAGAAACTCATTAAAAAAACAAAGATTAGACAATTAAAGTAAATTTAATTTTAAGATAAAAATTTAAAAAAAATTCATTATTTTATTCTTAAAAATATATTTAAAATTATTTTAAAAAACATTACAAAAATTAAAAAAATATTATAAAAAAAAAATTTCAAAAAAAAAAAAATGAAAAATTCAAAAGAAAAAAGAAAAAATTGGAAAAATAGTAAATTTGCAAAACTTTTAGCAAATTATATAATAGAATTATCTCAATCATTAGAAGATGCAAAATTTACTCGTGGAATAATATTTGATGAAAGGCCATTAACTCAAATATTAATAGAAGAAACTTCAAAAGAAATAATAGGACATTATCAAGTATCATCACAAAGAGTAAATTTAAGTCCAAGAAAAAAAAGAGGAAAAAATATAAATAATAATGAAAGAAATGTTAAATTAATATATTTATCATTATTAAAATTTAAAGGATTTATTAGATATATGACTTTTCAAGGTATTTCAAATCAAGATATAAGAAATTCTTCTTGTTATTTAAAACATAATTTTTTTCAAGAAGGAACTTATATTATGAGAAAATATGATAAAAGTGATGCTTTATATGGTATTATAACTGGAAAAGTTGTTGTAAGAGATATTTTTCCTATTGATAAATATAAAAAATTTTATATGGATACAATTAGAGGAAATTTTAATGATGAAGATTTAAGAAATATTAATGATATTAATTATGAAAATTTTATGAGTGATTTAGAAGAAGAAAGTGAAAGTGATGATGATAATTTTTTTAATTTAAAATATAAAAAAAATTATTATAATGAAAAAATTAATAATGTTAAAATAAAAAAAAAAAATATTCTTTATAAAAAACAAAGAAAAGCAGGAAGAGGAAGTACAGTTGTAATGAGACCTAAAAATAATTTAACTCCTTTAAGAAAAAAAATATCTTATGAAATTGATGAAGAAGAATTAAAAAGAAGGAAAAAAATAGAAAAATTAAGAGAAAAATTTTTATCGAAATTAACAGAAGAACAAATTGATGATTTAATAGATGAACAATATTATACAACAAAAAGAAAAAGTATAACAAAAGTAACAATAATAAAGAGAATGAGAGATGAAAAAAAAAAAGAAGAAAAAAAAGAAAAAAAAATAATAAAAGCAATAACAAAAAATCAAACACCAAATGATTTAGAAAAAAATATATTTTCATTAAGAAATTTTATATTAGATTTTGAAGAAGAAAAAATAATATTAAATCAAGGAATGTGTTTTGGAGAATGGGGATGTGTATATAATATACCAAGAACAACTTCAATTTATTGTTTAGAAAATACAAATATATTTTATTTAGAAAAAAAATATTTTGATAAAATATTATATCCAAAATTTTCAGCAGCAGATATTAAAAAAGTTCATTTTATTTTAAGTAAATTTCCTTTTTTAAAAAAAGAATTAAAATTCAGACATTTATTAACAAAAATAACACCAGAATTTTTTGATAATGGAGATATAGTTTATACTCCTTTTGATGATGCTAAAATTATATATTTATTATATAGAGGAGAAGCTTGTTTAAGTGAATTACCATATAAAACTAAAAATAAAGAAGAATATATTAATAAAAAAAATGATTTAAAAACTATTGTTGAATTTTGTCAAGGAGGAATTTCTGGTTTAGAAGCAAGTCAAAGAAAAGGAAAATATGATTATTGTCTTATTGTTAAAAAAGATTTTACTGTTTTTTTAAAAATGGATGTTAATTTTATTAATCAAAAATATTTAACTTTTAAAGAATCTATTCAAGATTTATATGAACAACATAAAATTGTTATTCAAAGATTTGAAGAAAAAAAAAAAGAATATAGTATAGTTAATGATATTAAACAAAAAAAAATTAATGATATAAAAAAAGAATTCAATTTAGAAATGCAAAGAGCTTCAAGTGCAAGAAATAAAAATAGTAAATCTAATTTAAATACAAAATTAAATTTATCAAATAATTTTAATGAAAAAACTCTTAGTTTTAACTTTAATAAAAAAAATAATAAATATAGAATTAAATCTTCAAAAAGAAGAAATCCAATTTCTTTAAAATTAGATTTTCAAATGAGAAATTCTAGTAATTTAAATACTCCTTCTAATTTAACTCAAAGATTTTTTTTAACTGCTACAACAAATAATAATAGTATTTATAATAATAATAATAATAATCCAAATAGTTTTTTAAAGACATATAATTATACTTTAAATGAAAATGAATTTGAAGTTATGCCTTTAATTAAAAATGATAAAATATTATTAAAGAAAAAAGATGTTTTGAATGTTAAAAGAATTAATAAAATTAATTTAATGAAACAATTAGGTTTACCACTTCCTTTAAATAATTATCAAATTAAAAAAGGAAAAAAATATTTTAATACTGGAAAATATGAAATTCCTTTCATTTCAAAAATATAATATTTTATTAATAGTAAAATAAATATACCCACTTTTTATATGTAAAACAATTAATAAATAAATAAATAATAAAATATTAAAATATTAATTAAAAATTACATTTTTCATTTGATTAATCTTCAATTTTATTTTGTTTCTTTTTTTTTTTTAGAGCAACATCCTTTTCCTTCATTATTATTTTTCTTTTCAGGAATATCATCATTAAGATTAATACTTTGATTAATTAATTTATATGATTCAACTGTTTCAAACAATTCTTCATAACGAATAAGAGCAACTTGATTAATTAAACAATTAAAACTTTCATTAATATTTATATCATTTCTAGCAGAACATTCAAAGAATTTTATTCCATATCTTTCAGCTAATTTTTTTCCATCTTCAAAAAAAACTTCTCTAATGTTATCAATATTATCTTCTAATTGATCAATATCACATTTATTTCCAATTAAAACTAAAGGTACTTCACTTTCAGATCTTTTTTCTTCTTCAACTTGTTTAATCCAACTTTCTATTTTATTAAAACTTTTTTTATCAGTTATTGAATAAACTAATAAAATTCCATCACAATTTTTAATATATTGTGTTGCTATTGATCTAAATCTTTCTTGTCCCGCTGTATCCCATATTTTTATTGTTAATTGTATTGATTTTTGATTTATTGTTATTTGATAATTATCCTTATTAAAATTATTTACTCCAATTGTTGCTAAATTCTCATCTGAAAAATCAAGATTACAAAATCTTTTTGAAATATTTGTTTTTCCTACTCCACTTTCACCTAAAGTTCCTAATGTTATCATTTTTTTTTTAATCATTTTTTTTTTAAATTTTTTTTTTTTTATTTTATTATTTAATAGTTTTTACTTTATGTTTTTTTTCTAATATATCATAGAAATAATTATTTTTTAATAGAATAAATAAAATAAATTTAAAACAATGATTTTTGAATTAAAAATATTAAATCTAAAAATAAAGAAATTATTAAAATTAAAAAATAAAAAATAATCTAAAGATAAAAAAAAACAATAAAAAAATAAATTTTTAACACCATTTTTTCTTAGTTCCTCCTTCATAAATAATTTTTTTATTTTTTTTTTTTTTATTTCCAATAAATTCATCTTTATAAATTTCAACAACATCATCAATTAAACATTGAAAAGCTTCTTTAACATTTTTTCCATTTTTTGCAGAACATTCAAAAAATTTCATTCCATATCTTTTAGCAATTTTTTCTCCTTCTTCAAAAGAAATTAATCTTTCATCTTCTAAATCAATTTTATTTCCAATTAAAACTAAAGGAACAATATTATTTTTTTTGTTATCATCAACTTCTTTTAACCAACTTTTAATATTTTCAAAACTATTTTGATTATTTATGGAATAAACTAATAAAATTCCCATACAATTTTTAATATATTGTGTAGATATTGATTTATATTGTTCTTGACCTGCTGTATCCCAAATTTTTATTTTAATTGGAAATTCTTGATTATCTATATTTATTTTCATTTCTTGAATTACTGCATTTACTCCTATTGTTGCTATATGTTCTGGATTAAATTCATTTGAAGTATATTTATTTGATAATGCTGTTTTTCCTACACTTGAATCTCCTAATGTTCCTATTGATAATATTGTTCTTTGAATTGATTCCATTTTTTTTGTTTTTTTTATAATTTTAATTAATTATTTTATATCTTTAATTTTTTTATTTTATAAATAGTTCTTATTTTTAATTATATTTATTAGATCTTTATTTATTTTTTTTATGAGTATAATATTCTATATTTTAAAAATAAAATAAAATCATAAAAAAAACAAATTTACTAAATATAAAATAAATCTCCAAAAAAAAAAAAAAAAAAAATTAAAAAGCTTTTTTTTTTCTAAAACAACAAGTACTAGTATAAATATCTTCATCATAATAAATATTATTTGTTTTATCATCAAAATTAAATTCTTCTTCATAAATATTAAAAAGTATTTCAATTAAAGAATTAAAAGATTCATCCACATTAATTCCATTTAAAGCAGAACTTTCAAAAAATTTCATATTATATTTTATTGCAAATTTTTGTGCTTCTTCAAAAGTAACTTGTCTTTCATTTTCTAAATCAATTTTATTTCCAACTAAAATAATAGGAACATTATTATTTTTCTTATTATTTTCAATTTGATTTAACCAATTTTCAATATTTAAAAAAGTTTTTTTATCAGTTATTGAATAAACTAATAAAATTCCATCACAATTTTTAATATATTGTTTTGCTATTGATCTATATTTTTCTTGTCCTGCTGTATCCCATATTTTTATTTTTATATTTTTTTCTTCTCCATTTATTGTTAATTTTGTGTCTTTTATATTTACATTTATTCCTATTGTTGATAAATATTCTTCACTTAATTCTCTTCCTAAATATCTTTCTGTTAATGCACTTTTTCCTACTTGAGAATCTCCTATTGTTCCTACTGAAAGATATGTTCTTTTTATATTGTTCATTTTTTTTTCTTTTTTTGATTTGTATTTAATTTTTTATGGATTATATTATTTAATATATTGTTTTTTTGAAATTTTTTTATTGATATTTTTATATTTTTATTTTGTTTTTTTTACGACTTTTTTTCATAAATTTTTTTTTTATTTTTGGGGATTGGGGATTGGGGATTGGGGATTGGGG